>JARJEB010024484.1:0-12427 GCA_030264535.1 Liometoxenus newtonarum
ATATACCTTAATTATCCTTATAAGTCGAGAACTATGCTGTATTCCTGTACCCACAAAATACTGCTCAATACTGCCAAGCCAAATGAAGATTTTAACGATTCGATGCGGTATGTGGATAAATGTGGATGAGATGAGGAGGAATGCACGCACACTGACACATATCGTAACCTGTTGTATAAACGCTAGATTCACTTACGGGTTAAGGATAATGATGAAGACATGAACAAGGAAAATTACAAATGGCACGTGATAAAATAGCATGTGTGCGAACGAGAAGAGAATAGGAAGACGCTGCATTAGGCGAAGTGGAAATCGGTGAATTTTAAGTAAACCGGGAGAAAGGAATGGAATAGTCACACATAAATTCGACCAATTTTCACTAATTGCCACGCTAATCTACGCATTGCCGTAACTTATTCAGATGACTTAAGGACGGTTGAAACGCTTAATTTGTTTGAGGTCCGAACTACGACCAAACTTTACTCTTACAACATTATCTAATCTCTAAAGCGAAGCTAAACACAACAAAGCACTAGTAATACTGTTTTAAAGCTTCATCAATTTTGTGGTTTTTTTGAACTCTATCTAGAATACCTATAATTATTACAAAAGCCTAATTGTAGACTACCCAAACTACACGCACAGACTAGTGACGCGAGATTGGAGCGTCTATTTCAAATTTCGTGCCTTTTATAGGTGCAACCAAATATCTCCTTCCGCCCCCTAGCTGCATGCCCCACACTGATAAATCGACTTTATGTTCTCTCTATAAACTTGTATCTCTATGGTTTCGCCATTGCGACATTCCCCGTGATTTATGCATGATTTACGCACATGAACGCTTTGATTTTCCCATTTACCTTACCCCATGGCCGTCATTTTTTGACCACTGTCAAAAGTATTGCATTGCCCTATTCTACATCATTTCTCATAAAATGAATGGCTCTTAATTCAAATCTTCACAAAATCTTTCGACATTGCCCAGTATAAAAGTGGTAATCTAAAATAATGAGGAATCGATCATCCAACATGTTAGAATAGTTAGAACTAGATCATTAAGTTACAATTTCGACGTAGCTTTCGTAAACGTTCGGCCCATTAAACGTCGTCGCTATGGACGCTGTATAAATAAAATATAATTGAATGAAATGTATGGAGCTATCTATGTATATACATACATAGAGACCACGTGGCTCTTTCTCTTTAGCCAGTAAGTACTAGTCATTTGTGGTTATTGTGGTACAATTACGGCATTAAGTGCATTTTAACATTTACGATTACCAACAACGAACAACCGCGAAGCTCAAGAGGATGTTTAACAATGAACAATGAAAATTGCGCAATGACTACTCTGTAGAGACTATGGAGAGCAGAAAACTTAGAAATTAGCACACAAAGACAGAAAGTATACATTTGAATTATTTCAATTAATATCTTTGAAATATTTATGCGGCTTAATCCATATAAAATTTAACTTATGGATGAAGATATACAGTTTGCGGAGGAAAAACAGTACTAAGTACAATTACAAGCTATTAATGGACGCGTGTGCTTTTTGAACCTCCTAAGAGTGTATCAGAAGTAGATTTTAAATAAATACGCTTAATTTTCAAAATGAGCTTATTATTACGGAATTTCTGTAATTTCATACAGAACAACTCGAAAATAACAGAAGGTAATTTTCAAAATGCTTAAACTACATTTAAACTAACTGTTTAGGACGTATTTATTGTATTAAGTGTGAGTTGCGTGGCCTACACATGAATTTGTAAAACTGGGTATCGAGTCAATTGGACGCGGTCAACTGGACGAGCGACAATTGGACGCGACGTTACGGTTCGGTTTGGGCGGCTTGCAGCCCAAACCGAACGGTAAGAAGGTTAGACCGTATTGGGGTTAGCAGGAGGGCTAGTGTAAAAATACAAAACGTACTTTGGTTTTAGCGTACTTGGCTTTTTGTCGTACGCGTCCAATTGTCGCGCGTCTAATTGTCGCACACGTGCAATTGTCGCGCGACCAGTTGACGGCGTCCAAATGTCGCTCGTCCAATTGACCTCGTCCAATTGACGTATAACCGTAAAACTGTGCGCAGGCATTTTACGTTGACAATGGAAGGAGAATTGTTCTCCCATATACCGCGATCGTGGATTGCAAGGACTAGCAATGAAACCGTCGAACAGACAAGTAGACAAGTTAAATTATAACACTGCAATGTAATTTATAAAATACATACTTATAACATCTCTAGTCAACACATATCTAGTCACATGTCGCGTCGCAAATAAAGTCAATTAAATGTAAAATAAAGGAGACGCATTTACACACGCAATGTTGGTCTACAATTAATTTAACCACCTACATCCATACATTTCGGACAAATCCAGGAACGTGCCCTCGCTATCAATTTTGCATAAATATTCCTCGCCGTTCCATGACGTCTTAAGAGGTTGCGATCCCACTGGCCGTTGCTGAGGTTCCAACTCGCCGCTACACAAACTTAACGTAAATGCATTTGTAAATGACTTAAATGGCATAAATATAACCACAAATAATTCCGATGAAATAGGACATCTTTTTGCAACAGACAAAGAAAATAGCGTATAGCGCTAGAAGTTGGTTATATACTTCAATTTCTTGCAGCTTAGCAATAAGTTGAAAATTTTCGGTTGGAAATTATATTCATAATCTGGCGATATACAGCTGAAATTTTAATCTTTATACTAAGGCGTGGTATATTGTTCCATATGAACAAAAATTATTTAGATAAAGGGTGGCTTTGGAATTCTGAACTTAAGTTGAATGTTTGATTCATCGTCACCCGAAATGCGCCGAAACGCATTGACTACTGACTATGAATCAAAACGTTCAGAATTTCAAAGCCACCCTTTATCTAAATAATTTTTGTTCATATGGTATACAGGGTGTTCTGAAATTGGCGGACAATCGCCAGGTAACAATGTAGATCAGGTAATAAGAAAAGGAAAATCTTAATACAAAACTGTCTGGAAGGTCCTGGTTTGTCCTCATGAGGTCCTTAAAGTTTAAGTTTTGGTATCATAAAATCGGCATAAAATCGGTTTTTTTCTTTTTGTTGTTAATATCTTTTAGTTTACCGAAGAAAGTTGACGTTGATTTCCTTTTTTTATTTTTGAAACAAAAAAAAATGGATTTTCTTTTGTAAGAAAATTAATTTTTTTCTAATGAGTACGTTTGGCATCATTGCATAATTTTAGTAGCTTGATTAAATCTTTTGTCAGATTCGTTTGAAGTATGTAGCTACGTTATGGTGGCAAATTCAAATTCATTGGAGCAACGTTGTCAGATCTACATAAAATTCTTTGTCCTCGTGAGGACAAATCAGGACCTTCCGGACATTTTTGTATTAAGATTTTCGTTTTCTTTTGACACGATCTACAGTGTTACCTGGCGATTGTCCGCCAATTTCAGAACGCCCTATATTTCGGTATACCACTTTCTAATTGTCCAAATATTAAGCAATACGTACGCAAGTTTGTTTAATCGATTTAGTACAGGATATCACGTGGCATAAAAGTTATTCCAATTACCATTAAATTAAATTAGCATGATTTTGTCAAAATTTTTAAATTCTCTCTCTCTCTCTCTCTCCCTCTCTCTCTCTCTCTCTCTCTCTCTCTCTCTCTCTCTCTCTCTCTTGTTTGATTTGGTCAGGATTGCTTTCGTTGTTTGCAAGTACATACCTACCATACATACATTTATCAGTGGGCTAATAAGGGGATGAAAGTTATATGGTCTACATATATAGATACGAATATGTTCATATACTTACTTAGTCTGTACCAACCCTCATACATATCAACCCTCGCTAACGTTATAACGGTTATACAACATTGCAAATGGTTATCTGGTCTTTGGTCTGCGGTGTGGTACTTTACCTTACGAGCACATACAGAATATAATAGAACTTACAATACCTACACTTAATTGCAGCTAGTTCTAATGCTATAGTGGGATTGCCAAGTTCCGTAACAATTTGGTAGCTTATTGTATAGCAGGTAGCTGGTAATAAGCATGCAAACATTGTGTACTAAGTACTTTTGTTTACCTTTTGCCGTAACGGCAACTCGGCGGCGAAACGTGAGATCACAGAGGATATGTGAGAATTGTAAGAATGAAGAATGGAAAATGAACTTGGTACCACATATGGTACTGACAACTTAACCTATAAACTTACGAGTAAACTTCTATATCTATGCCTATACCTATATTAAATTGCTAGAAGGCATTGATTCCTCTTGACTTTGATCTAGTTTCTGGTACTAAAATCAAGCTCTGAGTCGCTACTTTTGGGAATTATACATAGAGCTGCTTTCAATATACCCTTCTATAATCTACTCTGACCTATTCCTGTTAGTTTAGATTGACTTTATTAAATACTTTTATCCGCGACGACGCCGACGACCAAGTTAAACAACCAACATTAGGTGTGTTTGTAGGCAACTAATAACCCACATTTATATCACTCGCATATAATGAGCTTGACACACGTCAATAATAAATCCATTATTCCTCTAGAGATTTACTTTACGCCAGCCAGACACAGCTCTTCCCTGCATTCAATAATAATATGTGACAAACTCAACTTGCCTTGAACCCCCTCTCATATATGACAGAGGCGGGTTGTTAAATATTATCTGTCAAGCAAACGTCTTCACACTGTATGTTGAATTCCATGGTTGAATTTTTAAGTTTGAAAGCCATACATCGCCGATGAAGTATAGTATTCAATTCGCGCATATTCGCTATTATATGCTCGGGAGATTACTCCGCTCGACTGCCTCTCGCTACGTAAACTTCGCCCTCTCGTATAATAGCCTGCATATGCGTTCATTGAATAATATACTACTACGTTTGATTTTTCAACTCAATTCAAGTTATTAATTTGTAATACAACCATTAATACAACTCAACAGTATAAGCACTTGTATACCGTGCTATTATTTTACCATCTAACAAAATAAACTAGTCAAACTCATGACGACGGTGATTTGTATTGCTAACGCTCACCGACGGACTGGGAGAGAGTGGGGATATGGGCAGTGACGATGCACGATGAAAGTAATTTTTATGATCAAGCTAAATCCCCGTTACCATGAGTTTGACTCGTTTATTTTACCGTCGAACATAGAAACATAGCTATGTTCGACGGTAACATAATCGCACGGTATAATAATGTGCAAGTGAACATTTAAATTGTAAATTGAAATGGTTAAAATAGTTCAAAACTGTTAAATTCGTACTTATTCGTAGCGTAGGTGCTTCGACGTGGCGCGATTTAAATCCATGCTGTGCCTCTTATACTAGTGAAACCATGTTGAAATTGCAAACGGATCGCATATGTAGGGCATGCATTTTATAATACATGCATTTTCAGTGTGGTCTGCTACGTTCCGGGCGTTTTGTTTATGCCGCCTCTCACACAGTCCGTCCCCGTCCGCCTCCAATCCTAGTCGTGCTCCGGCTTATTATATATCCAAGCGGAGGTTCAACAAGTGCGTTCCACATTCACCACCACATTCACATCATGTGTTCTGTATAATAGATTGTTCCAAATGTGACTGTATGGCTGTGTGTGGCTGCAAAACTGTAAGGAATGGTTGCTACCAAGTCCTGTGAATTACTTTTTTATGCTTGTGTGTTTCGTATATGTGTCTTTTCTATGTATTGTGTGATGTACTGAACAAGTTCGCACCAATTCACTAACACTTATAGACTGGGTGTGTTCCAACATAGGCGTAGAAATATAAAAACTATAATCACTATAATCCTCTAACTTATCTTGATGATCTTGATCGAAAGGTGTTCGAATTAAGTTTTTTTTAAGAACATCCTGTAATTATGAATAAGTATTCATTGTTTTGCATTGTATTGTTCGCCCTGTCGTGTTACAGTTTGGACGAGTCTGGTATCATGAAAGTAAAGTCGACGATGGAATGATAATTGAAAAAGTTTCGTGCATAACAGGCATGACAGGCAGAATGAGGAAACATTGACAAAACGATGAAAATAAGGAACACTGGGAGGAAGGCCCAGACGTAAGGACGAGGATGATGAAGGTGCGAAGGTTTTTGCTTAACTTGCTTATTTAGTCTTTTCGTATATAACGGATGAACATATTTCAATAGAACAACAAAATGCAATAAAACTGTACAAAAGAAGAAAAAAAAAGTAGCAATAAAAACAAGAAATCTAATTTTAACTATTTTTCCAACGTTGCTTCCAAAAGTACGACAATTGTAACAAATTGTACTCATACTTGTTGATTTTCATAAATTTACTATTTTTACTTCCAGGCATTCATTTTGTGTATTTCAACGGAAATGATTTGAATATAAACTGAAAGGGCACTCGAAGGTGTTATCGTATACATATGATGACATCCATTATGAGAAATACTTACCTATTTGTTGGATGTTGGAATATCGTGGAATTTTGTATGAAAGGTCGGACGAATTCCGAAATTCATTAAATGTGCTACGGTTCGTTGAAGCTCGGCATTTGGGAACTGCAAAAACTAGGGAAATGTGTGTTTCGTTCGTATAGGTATATATTTTATGTCAATACATCTGTCGAGTTCAAATGTATTCAACCGTTATTGACAACTTTAAACATATTTGTTAATTTTATGTATGCATGGTTGCATGTTCCAAGCAAATAATGAAAAATATCCCTTGCAAGTGGATATTTGTTGAGTCCAGGCACACAAAACTGTATACGACAATTTATATAAAATTTATACCATAGAGTTATAATATTCTTAGAGGGATAGTAGTTATATAAGTATAAAAGCCTAAAATATAGACTACCCAAAGTACACGCACAGACTAGTGACGCGAGACTGGAGTCTATTTCAAATTTTGTGTTTCGCCCAAAATTGACTTTATGTTTTCTCTATAGACTTCTATCTCTCTGATTCATACATATATGTAGGTATAGCACTTATGCAAGGACCAGATTAAGAGGTGAAGAGTGATAGATGTAAATGCTAACGAAAAGTGCCTCTAGAGATAGAGCATGTCCAGGTATGTAGAACTGGAAAGTGTTTGAAGTTTGGTTCTCAATTGAAAACGTGAAAACGTGTCTAACAAGATGGACCCTTTTATAAACAAGACTCAATACAACACATCAAGTATTTCACTGACGATAACCTTTATCTGAATTTAAATTTTGGCAAATATCCACTAGTCTAATATTGACAAGTGAAATCGAAAAAGTTTCTTAAAAAATTTAATAATGTCTATTAAATTTCCCCTTAAAAAAGAAACACTTGAATGATTAAAATTTTAAATGTCGATATTCTCGAATAAACCAATAAAAAATCCAAAAATATGGCAACATATACGTGTTTATCCATCAAGGAAAAACTTTTGGGGACAATAAGGACTGCTTAAAGAGGGCAATAAAGATATTTGCATTGCAAATTTTCAACTTTTTATTGGATTTTCGTGCTGCGAACACATGCACATACAAATTTTCGCATGAAATGAAAATTTTTGTTCAACCCACAGGCCACATTGCAAAAGAAAAATGAAAAACTAAACCGAACTCTTGCATAACGAAACAAGATTCATGTGCTTTGCTGTGCTGTGGTGAGTATGTAGACTCACTCAATACCGCAAAACTCAAGAGTCCCATCCAAACTAAAACGTTTCTGAATTTTCTGCTTGTTCTCTGAGTTGAACTTAACGAAACTAAAATACCCAGGAACTTACTTACATATACCATACCTATATATAGTTACTTCTCATAAGGTTCAAAAAACATTCAATGTGTTTTAACAACTTACAAAGTACGAAACGTCGAAACGAGTAGAAACGTACTGAAGAATAAAAATGTGAATGAACCGAAAAAGTACAACGATGGATTTAAAAAAGAAATGCAAGGAATGGAAGAGCGAACGAGGCATATAGAGACACAAAGTGGAATCGAAAATGAGAGTCCATATGTACATATAATACACACCAAAGATACCATAAAACCGCACTGGTGCTTCAGAAAGACGTTTGGAATCGTGTTAAATATTAAATTTCTAGGCAGCCTCAGTCTCGGTAAGCTTTCGACCTGTTTCAACCTGAAACCCGTAAAGGACATGTTTCGCGTTTCTCGTATGTTTCAACCTTTCGAGCAGGTTTGTTCTGGTTTTAGTCGATTTGAAGCCCTGAAATGATGTTTCAAACAGACGTGTCGCGAAAAATACGCACGTTTTTCGAGTTTTAGGAGAAAATATAGTATCAGAATTTTTTACGCGTGTATTTATATAACAGCACACGTTTTATCTTTATGACGAAAAAAATTCAATTCATTTTCAAGATCTAGCCGCAAATTGGATAGAAAACAAAGGAAAATTCTACGAAACATTTTTATCATAACATAACCTTTGTGCTGTAACCTAACCTAAACTTGCGGAACTAATTTTATTATATAACAGAAAATAATGATGGATAAAGAAAATTTACTTGGGTTGGATATGGAAGTATTGTTTCTTTTTAAGTAAAATAAGTTTTTAAGTAAATTAACTCACCAATAAAATACACTATGATTTCTAGAAGTCGTCGATAGTAAAAGTAATTTTGATCGGTAAGTAAAAATGACATTGATTACACGATTTCTCTACAATTTCCACTTTCCGATCACAATTACTTTTACTATCGACGAGTTCTACGAAATCGTAGCGTATAGTGTATTTGGTCGGAAAGTTGTGTGGTGCGAATTTAACACACCGATTTTTTCTGTTTATAACAATCCCATACAAGGTAGCTGTTAAACAATTTCGGTTAATATTTTCTGTTTTCGTGATGAAACTTCGTTTGAACGCTGTTTACGCATGTTTTGTATCTTCTACGTTTTTTGTGTTTTGGTTCTAAAATGTTCACGATTTTGTTTCGACTTACGGTTTTTGCGCCTTTGCGCACGTGCGAATGCGAATGTTTATTACATATGAATGTGTTTAGTATACACCGACATAAATATGTTGATATGTAGAAGTTGAAACAGGTCTGCGGCGTGTTAAAAATAGGTCAAGAACACGCTGTAAGTGCCAGTTTCGCAGTTCCAATTCCAGTTCTGTGTTCAGTCCTTCGTTCTTGTTCTGGTTGTTGGTTGCTGGATGTTGCCATAAAGTGCAAAAGAAAACTATTTCTAAACTTAACATCACCGATTGTAACTATTTCCTACTACAATATACCAATGTACAATCAAAGTAAAGAGTACGGAGTAGCGAGTACATTAAAATAATAAGAAAATAGGGAAGATTTATTATTTGGTCTTATGGTCACTAAGTCTTTTGGCATAAGACTCGACACAATTACTAATGAAGAAAAACGAATAACACGATAATAACAATGATAAATGATTGTTTTCCTTGATGCAGTATCTAGCTAGACCGCTGAAGGAATTTTAGAATAAAATGTAAACCTATCGCTGTGGGCTATATATTCGTATTCCAAAGTTTGAATACGAACACGTGCAGAATTTTTGAATGTTCAATTTCCATTCTGTAGCTTGGAATTGAAGTTTTATGATGATCGAAATGGGTTATTGATTTTTATACAGAAAATTTTAAAATAAAACACTAAGTAAGTAAGTATACGATCGGAAAATTCTAAAATCTTTGCCTTCAATTCGGAAATTTAATTTTTCGCTCATGGTGAAGCATCCTCGAAAACGTGACCCGAAGTCATGACGTCATTAATGACGTCGCTGGCTCGTGGCTTGCTTACGAAGCGCTTCACAACCAATTTTGGAACGGTCGTAACCATGCTAAAAGCGCTATCAGCGCATTTCGGAATGCCAAGATGACAAATCCCCTCTCCTCCTCATTTTGTTAAATAATATATCATTTGCATTAATCGGTGCGTGCGGGTTGCAGTGCATAACTTCCTGCCATATAGACTAATGACGTGGAATTAATTTTGATTCACTCCAGGTGGGAGACTCCAAAAACCGCACTCTTTCGGAGTCGACGGACTTGAATTCGTAGAGATGTGACGACCTCTAGACCAGTAAGATATTGCTCCTGAAAACATAACTTTCCTTATTATTCTGAATATTGGTTAAAAAGTAAAAAGTGTTTTCATGCATAAAAGTTGATGGATACGATAAAGTTTGATTCCCTTTGAACGTTGGCGACAACCTAGAATATATATATATAGTCATCAAAAGAGAACCATAGAACCTATAAGACCCTGAAGAAAAATAAGAAAATCGAAACTGATAACGTTCCGTTACAAAGGGAAAAGTTTGAAAAGGAGTAGGGCTGTTAAATTTTAATTTTTCGACTCATTAATTTTCACTTAGACTTTCAATGACATAGTATGATCACATTTGGAAATATTAGTGTTATAAAGCTCTAAGCCATATAGGAAAAAGAATATGGTTAATTTTTGAGGTACATATTTGAGGTATTCAAGATGAAATAATTATGCAAACGATTTGCTGCCCTCTTGTTTGTAATTGTTCCAAGGAAGACTTTGATTGAGGATAGGCACCTATACTCAAGTAAAAGTAGCGTAAACTTTAGCAGGTTAGTTGGAGCAAGAGCGTCGCGGATGCTGTGGCTGACAGGATCGGCAGGTTGTTGGCAGTACTCTCCTATACCAATAATGTTGGCTACCACTTGGTATGAGATGAGGCAGCGCCGGCCTGCTTGCCAGCCTGCCAACCAGCCTGGTGTGTCGGTGTCGGTGCAGAGGGGAAACTTTATTGATCATTTACCTGCGCCGTGCCCTATATTAAACATACATGCATGGACAAGAAAGTATACAAAATTAAACCGGGAGCCTACTCCATATTTGCAACCGGCAGCAGCCAGCCAAAACGGGAATAGAGAGAAAGAGAGAGCTCTTTGATTCGTTTCGGGGCCAACACCACCAATGCCGTAAGCAATTCCCTCTTATAAGTTATGATGGCATGGCACATATTTCATCTGTGTATATACTTTTGCTCTCAACTCAATACTCAGTGCAGTGCCCATCTACAAGTTTTCGTTATTGGTTGCTGATTCATACCTCTTCTTCTTTTCCGTTGTTCGCTACTCTTGGCCATTCATTGCTGCTCTTTGTAGTTCATTGCCTACGGCACGGGTCGGCAGACCGCGGCTCGCGAGCCGCATGAGGCTCTTTGCATAGCGTTTGCTGCTCTTTGAAAATTGGAGGCTTGAGAGGTTTTTTTTTTGATCACCGCTTTCTCGGATAGATATTACTACTTTGAGACTTGAGAGCTTTTTTTTTTGGTCACCGCGTATTCTCGGAGGATATAATTTACTATGGAGAGAGCTTTTTTTTTGGTCACCAACAATAAAACTTTCAAAATTTCAAGATTTAAATAAAAACTGGCTCTCTGATATCTTCGTTTTCATGTTTTCTCCACAACTTGGCTCTTCTCACTGGAAAGTCTGCCGACCCCTGGCCTACGGAATACCGAAGTTTTCTAATGCTTGAGAGTCATTCAGTACAACTTCCGCAGGAGCAGAGTGGAACAATATTTAAAAAAAACACGTTGCGCCGCGATGTCGGTTAAAAGTTGGAAGTTTATGTTTGGTTGAGTTTTGGGTTGGTTTCAGAACTTCCCCACTTACCAAATCCCTTTTAATAACACAACATATAATCATAATAAAGAAAACCGTCAACTGCTAGAGCACGCTATACACGGATCTAAAGCAACAAAAGTAATACAACACCAAGAACAACAAAACAATCAGCAACAGCAGGATAATCCAAATGAAAATCAGCAAAAAATGCAATCACAACAAAAAGTACAACTTTTTACTGTACGACGATAGCAAAAATTAAGCCATTGTAACGTTGAACGTTACTTTTGTATTCCCGGCCGGGATAACGTGCACTTGATCCCTCTTAATTTTGTTTGAAATTGTGTCACAGATGTTATAGTGTCTGATAATTCAGTATACGTTTGCGTCTCGATTCAACTACGTGAATTGTGACGATATTTTGATATAGACTTGATTGTCATAGACATATTTTTAAACAGACGCACTAACAGGTGTGGCTGTTAGCATGTACTTAGTTATAAGGATTGATACCGCGGATTACATTTGGCCTGTAAGCAAGTCGTAAATTTCTTTTGTGTAAGTTTCGGAAGTTAATAAATGGTATTAATAACCCGATTTGATTGTATAAACTATACTCCGTGTCTCTGCCACGTTAAAAGTAGAGTGGCGCCCATGTACAGACCTTTTACACATCATCCGAAGAACCACGCCGTCGCCACTGCGTCGTACCGGCAAAAACAACGATCAGAGCAGCACCATGTATACAGGGTGTCCCAGACCAAACGATACAGCGAAAAATGGCAGATTCTACATGAAAAACTCAGTAAGAAAGTCCAATACCAAAATGTTCAGGGAAGCACCGTTTTTAAACGGGAAGCA
>JARJEB010024506.1:0-19699 GCA_030264535.1 Liometoxenus newtonarum
CAAAATTGCAGGCAAACCAAGCATCGTATCAGACTGACATTTGGTATCTGGGGCCAGCTGTCCCTCCCAGTTGCAACTGGAGTAAAAATAAACAAAATCGGCTGCTAAAGAAGACACCTTTACTTGCAGGCCAAAACGTCTAACTCGCCATTAACATTTCTGCTAGAGCTAATGGTTTGGATTATATGTGCTACCATTTCAACAATCCCATAACAATCACCTGCATAAGAATAGAATTGAACAATGCTGCTTGGGCCCCTCTAAATCACACTGACACTTGAAATTGACAATATAAACTTCATAGGAAGGTTATTGATAAAAATATTGAAACTGACATTAACCGTCATTGAAATTAAAATAATCGGTACGGTTTGGCACCGCACATTTTTTGACGAGTTCTACGAAGTCCAAGTGTGTGTGCCATTGCCGGAAAGTTATGCGGTGCGAACCTGTACCGATATTTTGTGTAACTACTCGAAAAACCAAATTTTAATTGAATTTATTAATATTTTCCATTTTCATTCAAATAAACCTTTCAATTCTTTACAATCCATTTCGTTTTGAGTACCTACACTATAGACCACAACGCTTTTCTAAATTAATCGTTGATTAAAACGAATATATGTACTTAGCGAAAATTGATTTTTTCTCATTTACTTATATGACAAAACTGATTAGAACCGGAATGACTACTTGTCATAACTTTTTGTTCTATTTTTATCTGTTTATTTACGCTTACTATCCATCCATCATACCTACATTTATATTTTTCATACCACACGATCTAATCTAATCATTTTTGTCATTGTATTTACTATTTACTTGTACCTACATGTTTTCGTTTCATCGTTATTTTTCGAAATGAAATAACTCCGAACGATGCCTAACTTATCAAATGTAAAGCATCCTGAAATTAAACAAACAAATAATTTTCGCGTTTCATTACATTACGTACATACTTATTAATGGTAACATATTGTATCAGAAAATATGCGAATATTAATATTATCAGCAATAACATATTCGCAATTCGTAATATTATCAACAATATAGCGCTTTTGTTGCGTTCAACCGATAATCCTTATCTCTTATGACTTCGTATGTACAGTGGCGTAGCTAGGTTAAATTGGCACTGGTTCACAAGTAGACCAATCCTACAAATTCTGTGTTAGGCGTTAGCAGAGTGGGAATGATGCAAAGTTAAATATTTTTTTCTTCAAAATTTTAGAACGGGGCACCCAAGATCTTGGGACCCAGGTGCGTCCCACATAATTGTCATATGATAGCTACGCCAGTGCCTGCATATGTATTAAATATTAAATTATTGAAACGCGTCGTTTATACATATACACGAACTGTTAACAGTTTTACGACTGATATTGATACAGTAACGATTCATAATTTCTCTGCAATTTTCGATATACCTTTACCCAAGTGTAATATGTTTCATTACTTTTATTTTATAATAATTAAGTGTGGTTGTTTGTGATTAACTTATTTCTATATTATAAGTATCTATTGAATAAGTTGCTTTTCATTTCTGGGTATGTATTGTATTGAATAATGAATATATCCACGATGGATGCCTTGACCTGAAATTTATGACATTGCCGCACGAAATATAAATTTATAAGTTTATCGAAGTAGGATAAATTTATGTTGTGTTATCAATTGACGCACTCAATCATAATTTGGTATAAATTTGTAGAAATAGGAACTATCTGTGTGTCTCGCTTGAAGTCATGTCAAAGATAGAATTGAAGTTTGCTGAGACACTTCACTGAAAATGAAATTGTGTAAAATTGCATCAAAAAGCACTGGTAATTTGTTGTCAGTGATAATTAATGTAAATTTACATCATTTACGTAAGTATAATTTTACATTGTAATTTTGTAATTTTTTACACAGAAATGGTAAATTTACTTTGTAAACTTATATAAGAATTGTGATTTCTCACAGTGAAATTATAAATTATATTCCAGAGGTGCCAAAAATGTCGATCGTCCTGAATATCGATATCAAAATTTTTGACAAAAATATCGTTTATTTTCTAACTAGATTTGTAGTGCGGGGAGTGTAGATTTATAAATTATTTTTCATGTCCTTTTTGAGTGGATCGTGAAACATTTTTTATTGGAAAACTCGATCTTCTGAGAAAATTAGTTGACGTTGAACACCTCTGTTATATACGAATATACAAAGTAAAAAATTTTTACAAAAAAGATCAGAGCAGGTAACTGATAAATCAAATTGGATGGCCGCTGTAGGGAGGGTTTACACTCTTTGGACAGTTTGTATATGAATTGCTTTCTTTCTGCTTTGTTCAGTTGGAATAGTGTCGTTTTAGTTTGTTACTTGTTACGTTTTGCGCACACAGACGGAGCAGCATCGTTCAGTTCGTTCAAATAAACAAGTTTCGTCGTTTATGTTAATTGAACGTGCACGACAAACGACGGGTCGTACACTTTAACACATTTACATTCACGTATGAAATGCAAACATACATATCACACATGTTTACTTGGTGAGTCACAGTGGCGTAGCTTTCATAGGGCAATTATGTGCGGCGCACCGGGCCCCAAACGATTAGTCCATTCGCAGTTTACTTTAGAATCAAGGGGTATGGGCTGGGTATGATTTTATATCGGGTCAAATTTAACCTAGTTACGCCTCTGCTGGCTGGTAAGTAGTTTTTGGTTGAAATTTCGTAGTGTGAACCGAACTAAACTGGTAACTGGAACTTGCGTATAGTAGCATGAGCTACAACTCTAATTAAATAATTATCATCGAAATAACAAAAAGTTGTTGCGAAAAAATTAATTAAACGTATCATAAGTTGATGTGCCATGAACATAAATACCCACTAATTATTCTTCATTATTTCATAAATATCTATAACTATATATACCTCATTTAATGAATTGATTACTTGAATTAAAATTTATGGTAAACTTGAATTTAATTTGTCTATTATTAAATTCCTAAGGAAAATCGAAGTTGCGTTTATTTTTGCCTGTTCAATATTTTTATTTTTATTCTCTGGAAAAGATTTGATGTCAACTTTATGAAAAGAATCGAAAATACACGAAAAAGAATAACTAACTGAAACATCCATATTGCTTCAAACGTATAATAAGAGAAACAAAACGTGCAAGGATGTGCTTGCTATAAGGTGGTGTGATATAAGAAATTCTCGGTATAAATTCTGGTGTTTGCGTGTTATAAATGTCTAAAAAGGTTATGAATACCAAATGAATGCAAGTCTTTAAGTTAACCTTATAGACAACGTTTATTGACTATGCTTTAGTTTACAGATCTTTGTCAAAAAGGAAGGATAAGGATATAATCTCAATACAAATTGAATGCGTCTTGTAAAGTTGTAAGAGTCACAACTTGTGACGTAACAATCTCTGAATCAGATTCATCAAGTTTTCATTATGCGTCAAGGTACTTCTATCATGTTAAGTTAAGAAAATATTCCTTTATCAAAAAAAAAAATCACATAAATATTTGATAAAATAAAATATAGAACATTTTCATTCTCTTCTAGTTAAATAAAACCCACATACGTCGGCGAGACTAGACGTCTGTTTCTTCAATGTAGTTGTGTTGGGCTACGCTTGGAAATGTATGCATGGTTTTGAGTATATATTCACTCATGTAATATAGCCCGAAACGTAACGCCGGTATATCCTACGAACTGTATACGAAGAGACCACTCGGTCTGAATCAATAATCTCTGGTGTTCTCTTTCTTTCATTCTCGTACGTTGATAATTTCTCTTCTGTTCACTGTTCTCTGCTGGCACCCATTTGAACGTTTCGCGGACCGACGGCGTTATTTCGCCGCCTTCGACGGGCCAGATAACGACGAGAAGGCTACGAACTCGTCGAACCTTCAAATGCTACCAAACAAAAAAAAAAAAACAAATATACTAGAATAAACCACCAATAACAAATCACATGCGTGTCTAGCATCTATAAATTGCTTTCTAACGAAATAATAAGCTTTAATTGAAACTTGCGAAGAAATCTTAACAAGTTTTTGTTCCAAGTACCTATACTCGATTACTCGAAAATTTTTGATAATTATAATTAACTATGGAAACTTTTGTTATTATGTATGTGTTGAACCAAATTCAGTTCCAATGCGAATATATATAAATTTGCTGCATACTGTTGTCACAGTCATTGTCATACTAGGTGTTTGAAAATAATTAAAGGCTGAAAAATTATTTAGAACTTGTTTAAAGCTATGCATGTGACCACTCAGTATCTAAAAAATTAACATAAACGCAGAGAACGTAGCGTTTAACGACTTGTTGTTTTCTTAATTTATGCAATTCCCGTGTAAAGTGTAAGTTTGTAAGAGTATTATACGAATATGCAATATTCGTCGTTTGTTTTGTCCTGTAAGTTGTTTGATTATAACTATACGCGTGTACGATGTTTGTTTATTTTATGGGATACGGGATTTGTATCTATGTGTTTTCCATCAACTATATACTTATGCATATCTACATTCTTGTTGGTTGTGCGAATATAATTACAATTACAGATGGCATTATAATTTATCTTCGTTACGGTTTGATTTATTCACATTTTACCATCGAAATGAAGGAACGCTCGCTTGAGTGGTGTGTAGGTTTATGAAATTCACCAACACCACACGCGCGTTTCAAATATACTTAAATTATGGAATATTACAAATTACAATTAGGAATTACAAAATATCAATATGTAGTTTACACGATTAAATCGATATAGGTATATACTTTCGTATCGATTGACTTTACACTATTAATGGAAATTCAAAATTCAAACAACGGCTCAACATTATAATTTTAACTGGTATTTGTGTTCCAATATAAGAATCAAATTTTTGTAATTATTTTTGAAATGTTAGAGCTGGCGCTATAGATATGCTGTAGGTTGCGGGTTCGATCCCCGTCCAAAGAATTGATTTTTCCTACAAAAAATACACATAAGAAAACTACAACATTTCAAAAATAATTACAATTTTACTTTAATTTCATCCAATATGTGTATACCGTGTGATCTTTTAACGATTTTCCATAGGGATTTACATGGTATAAACTTTAGGTCGAGTTAATGGGTCTTTGGCTGAAAATTTTACCACGCAAAAAATCACACTTAATCTGTACTATTTTTAACCCATTCTTATAGTTTTTAAGAATAAGAGTAGTCCTATTTCTTCAAAAAATAAATTAAAGAAATTTGAAAAAAAATCATGATAGGCCACACTTACAATTGCGTCAAAAAGTTTCTGAGGCTTTTACCTTTCACAAGTGTTTTCTTTTTCCTTACTTTAATGTTTTGTGGCTCGGAAAAGTAACCATTCTTTACTTTTCTGGAAGCGTGTGTGTATGTCGCCATTATTAATAAAGCCGAATTTTAATGGTAAGAACACGAAATTTGACGTTTCAAATACAGTATGTTGTTTAAACATTTGAACAAGTAGTTTAATGGGTTGCATACATACTTATCAGCTTTTTTTGATTTAAATTTAAATTTCTCCACTTTTCTTTTATTTTTTTTTGAGGGAATAGTACTACTACTCTCTTTATTAAAAACTATCAGAATGGGTTAAAAATGGTACAGATTAAGAGTGTGATTTTTTGCGTGGCAACATTTTCAGCAAGAGACCCATTAACACGACCTAAATTTTTTACCATGTAAATCCCTATAGAAGATCGTTAAAAGATCAGACGGTATATGCAATTGAGTGACTAATCATTGACTAATCATGTAACTGATGATTCAAGCTTCCAGAATTGTGTAATTTTCTCTTGAATCGTGTTACATTTGCATGAAAACTTGCTCGTCAATTTGTGCAGAGCTATGCAGAAAACTATGTAGTTCAAGTAAAAGTTTGTATTTTTTTAATATTTATTGTTTATTCATTTGACTAGTAAGTTATGTAATTATAAATTTAAAAATTTTTACTATTCGAACTTTCGTACTTGCAAAATATTTGTTTTTTAAATAATAAATTTAACATTTTCTTTGAAGCGTAGATACAATAAACAAAGAAAATCACAAAGTGCTTTTAAACTTAACAGGTTTAATGCTTTTCGTAGAAATTTGATGAACAATTTGTATATCCAAAAGTTCTCCATTCTCTGCGAATTGCAAAGTTTTGATTTCACTTGAACACGAAAATCAATAATTCCGTTTTCCTTTGTTATTTGCGTATATTGTTACAATTGACAATATTCTGTTTTTGTTCGGAGGATAAAACTTCTTAAATTCTTGTTTTTATTAAGATATAAAGAAAAAGAAATGTTTTATATATTCTTATTGGTTTGGTAGTGGTCCTCATAAAATGCATTCTAAAGTGAAACCTATAAAAATATTAATTGCCTGAGCTGAGATCCACTGTAAACGTTAATGTTAAGTATACAAAAAGCTTTAGAGACTTTCAGATTGGGAAAGAATATTGCTTAATTTATTTTATGAAAACAACAATTAGTCGTTTATTTACTATAACTATAGATACAATTGTCAAAATGTATTTTTGGTCAGGTATATTATGAATATTTATTTGCATTTCTTAATGGATGCATCCATTTTGCCTTGTTTAGAAAATGCGGGGGCGGTTCTCGAACATCGGCATATTATGACTAACACATATTTCGCATCTGAAATTGAAAGCTTCAATGAAATTCCATACCCTCTCCAAAATAAAGCAATAATTTTTTCTTAGTAAAAAAAAATATTTCTTCATCTTTATAGGTTTTTGTTGCTGTTGAGCATTTTTCGTGAAACTTAATTACTAGTTTTACGTGTATTTTATTATAATAAAGAAATATTTATAGGTAAATCCGACACTGCATTTACCTAAGTTAGTTTAGTTATAATCGTAGCAAAAAATAATATTTCTTCATCTTTATAGGTTTTTGCTGCTGTTGAGCATTTTACGTGAAACTTAATTACTAGTTTTACGTGTATTTGATTATAATAAAGAAATATTTATAGGTAAATCCGACACTGCATTTACCTAAGTTAGTTTAGTTATACTCGTAGCCAGCTTAACCGTTTTCCGTCGGTCGTAAGTTATAAAGTGTCCGCGATGGCTGCAACACATCCCATGAGGTTGCTGACCTTTTGCCAACTCGTGCAAACTGTGCGTAAGTATATACACGGAATCGAAATCGAACTACTAGAAATCAAAGTTGGAAAGTCTTTTTGCCATAATATGATTTGATTTAAAGTATCTATTAACGAATGAATAACTAACTAACTGTACAAGTTAAAAAGATAAAACCAAATATTTGGTTCCAGAACAAATTGTGCAGTTTTTTGTTTATAAAATATTACAATTATAACTAGTGTGACAGACAAGTCTATAAATAAACCAATTAATCGATTGATTACATTCAATAACACGAAATTTAAGAAAGCTTGACGCATGACACATGAAATGAGCATTTTCTAAACGGAACTGAGAAGTATGTCAAGATATTTAAAGAACAGGGGAAGACTTTAAAAATTGGCCATATAAAAGGGGCAAATGAAGTAGGACTTTTAAAAATCTCTTGTTTCTTTTTTGGTCCGTTAGCACCCTCTTAAGAAATAGGTGCTTATAGGCAATCCATGTGTTCACCAGATGTCTAGATTGCCAGAGCCAGACTTGCACCTGCATAGTTTTTTTTCTACTTCTTTTGGTTTTACTATAGTTTGCTGCATTTCTCGTTTGTTACCTCATCCACTTTTGACTTTTCTAAGTCACTTCATCCTTACATTGGCTTTTTTGGTTTTAGTTTTTGGTATCCCGTAGCCCTTAACATTATTTTGTCAACAGCACTTACTTACACATATTTGTAATTTTATATTGTTCACTTCACACCAACATCTACCGGCAATGTAAAAAAGAAACAATGCGCGAGTTTTGAGTTCATGCACCCAATTTCAAGATCCTGTTTCTAGTTTTAATTTTAAAAATACATACAATGTTAGGGTGAAATCAAGAGACGAAAATATACATTTAAATAATATACTGAAATAAAAACTATTTGGGTGTTTAAGAAAAAGTAACCAGGATTGATGCAAAAAAGTGTAACATGCGCCACGTTTTTCATGTTTTCGTTTCTTGCTGTAGTTTTATTATTTTATACATTTTTTTTTTAAAAAAGAAAGTGAAGAGTATTTTTAAAACTATATTCACATGTCTATCTGTTCGTACCTATATATCTATATTATGTATTTCAATCTTTTGAACTTAAAATAGACACATTCCATCAACAAAACGTTCAATGATGCATCGACTTTTCATGCTTGATATAATCAAATTTATGTCACCGAATGAATTTTTCGAAAACAATCTAACAACCGTATCCATCCTACATGCAGCTACAAGATATGTACTTACATACATACGTACAGAGTTCTTTGATGCTGTTTAAAAAGCGTTCACGAAACGTTCAAAATGTAAACGTTTATTTGTAACATTCATATTGGGCAATTTGTTTTCCACACAGACATTATATAGGTGCTCTGGTATTGTAGATGGAGCACACGCGGCGAACATTCGGGGGCCGGGGCATTAAATTCGAATGAGAAATAATCCGGATTAGTCATACATTATGAACTACTAGTTGGAAGTGTGCGCGATGCACTACGCCGAACGACGCGAACGAATGGCAACTAGGGATTCCGACATTCATTTCTTTTGTTATCATTGTTTCCTGGGTTTCCATTTAACCCATTTTTCGGCTTTCCACAAAGTCTTTTATTAATTTCAAGCAATAATACCCCAAATTCTCTAAAACAAAAAATTGGTAGCTAATAAGTGGGACTTACAGTTAAATAAAGTTATGTAGATATTAAATTATTAGGTAGTGCAAAATTTAATGTGACGATAAATATTAATATGAATACATATGTATAGTTGTGGTGCGCATAAGTTTAGTGTAAATTTGAGTTATTTTTGATAGCTGCGACATTATTATATGGTTTATTACCCTACTCCATAAACTTCAAATTATGTGTACACACATATCAACTGTTCATTGAAAATATCGGTTTTGCCAGCAAATATGTATCTACTATGATCGTATTGAACGATCTGTATGATTAGCAATGTAAGTGTCCTGCACTCGTATGTTTTTCAGCTACTTTTCGAAGAGCAATGTTTTCCAAACTCCAAACGAAAATGTGTATTGGTTTGCGCTTCTGGCTTTTATGGAGTCACAATATAATCCGTTGAAAACCGTTAAAAACACGCGCTTAATAAGATATGAGCAACAGACGACGAACACGTCGACCAGTGGAGTCGCAGTCACGGACAGTATCAAAATAATATAAAAATATCAGTTTAAGATGGAGGTAGTTACAAAATAATACATATACTTATTTTATAAAGAAAGTGTGACAGAACGAGTGGGATACATTTTGATATAGAAAAAACACACTCGCCCGCAGTCAGTAATGTTGACGACGATGTCGTTTACGTCGCACGATCGTTTTGGCTCTTGACTTGCCACACATTGCGGTATGCATATTGTTTTTGGCAATGTATATACACACAAAAAACGGTATAACAATAAGCGAAAAACGTGATGTAAATAATGGTAACTTACATAAGAATAAGATTCAGTTTAATTAAGTACTTTAAAAGTAAATTTGAAACTTTTAAGAACAAAATGATCTAACTTGGCAAAGTCTGTTAAAATTTAAATTAAAATTTTGATCAAAATTATGTATCGATTGCGCCCAGTGTCATGTCATAATTTGATATTTTTGTGTTTTAGCTTCATAATTTTAACTTATTTTAAATTTTAATAGATATCGTTTGGACTAATTAAGTTCACGCTAATTGCCATGAAATTCGCATATGCATTGAGCATAATATCGGAGTATTGTAATCGCGTTTTCGTTTATCTACCTATACCGGTTAAAAGCATTATCAATTTGTAAGTTATCGAATACGATTTTGCGAATATTGCTTTCATATAACTTTATTGAGTGGCTTTCCTCTCTCGCTGGCGACTGAGACAGCACCAGGAGGCGGAGGCTCCGCGATGATGCCTCGACTGTACGGTATAATAAGGTATCTCTCCATCATCGGTACGAACGCCTGGATAATCCAATGCTTGAATGGTTATTGTGCCAATTTCGTATTTCATAACTTGTGCGCGGTGGCATTTATGCTTTCTTATCGAAAAAATTCAATGAAGTATAATCTTCAAAGTGCACTCGCTAATTTGAGAATAAATTCTATTAAAAGTTTAGTCAAGCGAAGATATAAATTATTTGGTTTTTATAGCACAATTTTATGATTTTATTTTAAAAATGTGGTAGCCTACTCTGAAACATGTTTTATAAGTGAATCAAACGTAATTTTTAATTATTAATTAACGACGTCATTCGACAGCTAATTATTATTAAATAACAAGTAGCATTTTTTTTTTCAATCCAACACTCACATTTACGTAAAATATAATTTTTATTAACTGATGTCAAAGATAACCAATGCGCTTTTTATATTTATATTTTATGTACCTTCGCCGCATCCATCGCCAACGTAATCATTTTTATATTGCTTCGACATTAACGGCTCTATTAATCGTCCTGTGTTATGTTATTTATTTTCATGCAGGCATATAAAAGAGAAAAATACAATTTTGTTGAGTTCTGGTTCGATCTCACTCTGTTTTATCGTCACGCAGAAACATTCATGAGCAGCTACTGTAAATTATAAATACACTCGGCATAAAACAATAAAAAACAATGAAACTAGAACAAAAGTGCGGTATGATTTAATTAATATTAAAATTATGCAAAAAATTAATATGAAATTTAATGAAATTCAAATTGATTACGAATGAAATATGAATGGAAACAGGTAACTACCGAAAAAATAAACATATCAAATGTAAAGAGGAATTTATTCTCTCCCTTATTAATGTTCAAATATTTCTCTTTTGGCTTTTAATTAAAGCTATTTTTGACAAGAAAACAATATGAAAAAATATTAATCTTGCAAAATAATTCCTAACAAGTAATAAAAGAATATATTTCAAATAATTTGACATCATTCGCCAACTTGTTCTTAAATACAAATTTAAAAAAAAAAATTATGAAAAGAGGATTCGCCTGTGTTAAACATTTGCTTTAATAACGCTTTGCATGTCCTTTAATTAAGCCTGGAAATCTATATGTGCGATAAGATGATCGATTATAAATAATATTCGATTACTGATTTGGTTTTCTTTTATTGCAGTGTGGAAAGGGACCGCCTTCGGGAGCGGGATCGGCTGGCCCGGGCTCAGATGTCATCCCAGAGTGCTGAACCGGAATCCTCACGTGTGCCGCTCTTCAGTGACCCGGTCAAGGTGAGTTCTATTTATTTGAATAGGTATCTATTAAAATACTCACTGGAAACAGTTCAAGTCTCAACATTTCAAATGATGACAACACAAATTATTGTCACAACAAATCCGTAAAACTTGTAATAAAACGCGACAGTGCGTATTTATTGATGTTTCAATTTTCAATACAATCGCAGCGACGACTCCACCAACATTGTGTTTCATTTTGATGTCAACCATCGATATTCAGATTGTTTTAACATATGTATATTGGAAATCTGAAAATCGTTCTCCAATTCTGTAACACGTTGACAATTTTCGGAATCAAACCAATATCTATTATTGAACGTCACACGCAACGTTCTATATCTATACTTATAACCGAATCGGACCTTCCAAGCAAAAAAAGTACGAACTTATCGATTTCGAATAAATAAATAACAAATTGGATGCGCCTTTCCAGGCTTTATTTATTTACTTGTGGACAATATGAGGTCTGCGAAGTCACACGCATAACGGCATAACTATCACTAGTGCACAAAAAGTATAGCACCAAATACAAAATATAAAATAAAAACTGAAAGAGAAACAACGAACGAAACAGGACAAACATAGGAAATTGATGCGAAATTATTCCGTACTCCTGACTAGGCCGCGTTGTAAATAAATTTTCACGTCAATTTTACTCTCGAATTAACGAATAATCGTTGGTTCTATACAGTAGGTATTTATTTATACGTCTGTGTCGTGCTCATTTTTCTTTCTTTTTTATTGTTTTATTATTGTATTTATTCTATTAAATTTCTTTAAAGTATATCTAAGAACCGAAAATATTCCTAACAATTTCGAAGTTCTAAGTCCCCTGATGGAAACAAAGCTACTACATTTCTGATTTCATTCCGATGAGTGTATGGACGAGGAGGAACTAGGGGCAAGAGAGGTTTATGTTTTGTGGCCACGGCCTGCATTCCTTTCCTGTGAAACAGTCAGTAATTTCTGCCAAAAACACAAAATGACTGAACGTATATATATATAAAGTGGATGATTTTATATTCCGTTCGGCCATGCAAATCACGCGAAATTGCAGATCAAAAGGCCTCCCTCAGTCGTTTCCAAACTCGTTGCCGCCGTTGTTGCTGCTGCTACTGCTTTTGCATGTGCATAGAACGAAGCGTTTTTATTCATTCTCGTATAGCTGTATACCCAGGTTGTGTCATTTTGTGTTCTGACTGTGTTCGAGTCAAATTTCTCGAATGCTTACCAAACAATCGATATTTACACTTAAAACGATTGATTGATTCTACATATTTTGCATATATTAAATTAGAAAGATTGCTTTTTAGTGCTCTGTTGCAAATACAAGAAATAAAAGATAAATAGATAACTTTTTCATTGGTATTCACAGCACGATTTTATTCGTCAATCATACGAATTTTATCGACGCACTTTGGCATTACCTACCCGAATTGTATAGTAAGCTCGTTCGTTCTGGTTCTTCGATGCTTGCAACCATGTTGAATACTAAATTGCGTGCACATTGCAATCTTGCTCGTGTTCAGGGTACTCCATCACTCCATCAGAAGCAAAGCAGCCACGAAGCCAAATCCCGACCGCATCGAACATGTTAGTTGCGCGCGTTATATTAAATTCCAAACTATTTTGGCCGAGACGCATTTACATAAAAGAATCAAATTTCTCACACTCAATATATTTGTATTTATGTTATGTCTTTATACCAAAAAAAAAAATGACAATGATGACAATCAAGACATTAATAGTATATTATTATAGGTATGAGCGATTATGATAGCCATTGTTCGCTAGGATGAGGTTTACGCCCACGAGCCGAAGGCGAGTGGCTTAATTCATCAGGGCGAATAATGGCCATAATCGCGAATATAATACCATGCTTTTTCTATACCTTGCATTATTTTTAACACAAAATACAAATTGTGATTTCTCGATGAAGCAACGAACGAGCACTAACTGACAGTTGAAGGAATATGGCGGGCGATACACATGGGCTACTGTCGGAATTCTTCGGGTTCTTTCGAGATTTTAGATCATATAGATAAGTTGGATCGGTCACTTCAAATTCGTAAAATCTTGTTCAACTTTAATACGCGATCAATGTTATTTAATTGCAGTGATTTCTGAAAATCTATCATAACTCACCGTAGTGAGTTATGAAAATCCATAACTCACGGTAGTTAGTTATAGGTAGTTAATCATTGAAAAAAATGCTAATAATGACCATATAACTAAATAGATGTAGAAAAATAAATTATTTCGATCACCAACTCAATATTTGTTCAGCCAGCTCTGTATAGGTAGAATATTTTACACAGCAATAATAGGTACCGTACAAATGTTTCGTTTCTTTTCATCTCTTTATCTATTTCCTGTTCTTCTCACGATGATATGCACGGTACGCTTACAAGCCAACAATGGACAACATGATCACTGAAAATGCAATGAAATCAAATAAAACAAAGTAATAAAAAGTAATGCATTGACTCAATTTGAATATCAACACGTTTCGATGTTTCGGAACGCAAAGTTTTTGCAAACCAGAAGTTTAAGCAAACCAGTAAAATGCTTTTTTTTTGTAAATTTATACAAAAAAACAAAGCAGGCATGTAGGTAGAATTCATTACAATTTTTATTAATTAAAATTATATAGTTACAAGTTACAATTTAATTTATTACTGATTAATAGGTGTTTTATTTGATGTATTTTTACAAGTCATCAGTTAGTTGTAAATCATGTTTTAATGTGGGCTATTAATTCGGTCGTGATTCGTGCGAGGCGTGATATGTTATTGATGGTTTTAAGAAATGAAACGATGCTCAATGTAAATTAATTCGTGTGATTTTGTTTCGTTTCTTTGAATTAGCGAATTGTTTGATGGCACCATAAAAATATCCATATGGTTGGATGATGTTGATGCATTTTTGCATTTGACCTTCGGTAATATTTTCGTGCCAGTTTCAAGGTTGGATTATCCTATATCTATTGCCATTGGTTAATTTGCGTCGCACTTTTATTGCGACTTACCATGCTTTTCGGAATACGTAAACTTAAAACCCCACTCAATCACAATTAAATTCAAATTAAATTAAATTTATTTTTCTTTCCTTTACGTCCAGCGTGGGCTGTTTTTTTTTGTTTATATTGTTCGCAAATTTATCCAATGAAAATGAACCAAACTTATTTTTGTGTGGAGGACTTTGTAAAGATGCACGCGCGTAAATTATACGCTCAATGGTCGCTGTAATAAATATTTGGTCCGTTCGTTTCATTTCCACTTGCGCTTCTTCATTCGTTTCTTCGATGGTCGCATCGAGTTAAGTTGAAATGTTGAAATAGTTCCAGTACAAGCATCAAGTGTACGAATACGAACGAATGCTACTCATATAGAACGTTTCGTTCAAAGTTAGAAGTTGTTCAGTTGAATTTCGAGTTGGCAATATTTAGGGGTTGTCGCCCCCGAATTGTCACCCTCACACTGTCGTGGCCAGGCCACACGTTTCTTCCTTCGTTTCGAATGTTTGGTGTGTTCTCTTATTTCTCTATTGCTATTCTAAGCATTGCACGTTCAGTCCGTTTAACATTGACGTCGCGTGTGGGATGAAATCGCAACATGGTACAAAGGGAATAGCACTTTTTATCGATTATTGACTTATTTTATTGTTTTATTTTAGCTAGTTAGCGCAAATACGCTTTTATATACTGGTACACACTTAATTAACCATATAAATATACAAACATTTTATTCGTTAACCTTAATATGGTCGTCTTCTCATTTCTGTTAGTAATTGAAGGGGAAATGAATTCAATTCTTTATTACCAAATATGTTCAAGGAAAAGAATCGATTTTGTATATTGTGTTGAATGTTGAATGCATAGTAATTATCTATGTTTGATTTGATTAATTGAAGCTTTAGATACAGCAAATCAAGAAATAGTTTAAAATTCCTGGATATGCAAGATTTAGAAAAACAATTATTATTAATAACTAACTGAATTTACTTTATACTTTACTTAAAAGATTATGAAAGTTCTTTGACTTGTAAGTTTATATTTTTATTACATTTTTCATATTAGTTGTCGCACACAATGCAAGAAAAGCCATAAATTTCAAGCTTTATATAAATTATAAAATACAAAAGAACGTGAGACAATTTGTTGCTTCGTACGTCAGTTCTTCTCATTCTTGGGTATGTTCTTAGTAAACGTTACATTTTTAGTTCTTCAGTTGGTTCAGTGTTTTCTCTCTACTGTTTGATTGTTGACTTAGTATATGCCAAGTTTGAATGACGCCAAGAAACACTTTTATTATATGTATTGTGTTTTGTCGTCATCGTCAACTTGATTGTTGTGGTTTTTGTTTTATATATTTACGTTGCCTGATTATTAAAAAGCAGACGCTCCTTAATTACTCATTATAGAGTGGTTTATATATTTTGATGACTCAATTTCTTTACTTCACACTGAAAAAAAACTTTTGTAAATTTACTATAGGAATAACGGTGGTTATTTGTGGCCTGTGATTTTCAAGTAAAATTACAAGATAAGAATTAATTTTACAAACAGCCAGTAAAATTGAACCATCACCTGTAAAAATTAAACTGTAAATTTACAAAACAATTCGAGTAAATTTACAATTTAACTGTATTCCGTTCCTCCCTCTGTACGTGGTGTAATTTCTTTACTTGACACTTACTTCTTTTTTATAAATAATCATTTATCTGCTTGTATAACATGTTTTTTGCAAGTTTAATTTAGTGGAACATTTTATTTGCGATTTGCAATATCGTGGCATGCAACGATCCTGATGCAAAATTTAATTAACTCATTGATTTATACCAGGGCTTCTTAAACTTTTTTCATTCACGACCCCATTTATGATTGTGAGTTTTTTGACGACCCCGTATAAATATAAAAGAAAGATACATAAATATTTTGTGATGATATATTGATTAGGTAACAATATACATGCATATGAAAAAATATGCTTGCGTCTGTTTGAGTGTGCTTTCGTTACCCCAGGATTTTGCTAAGTGGCCCCATTTGGGGTCGCGACCCATAATTTAAGAAGCCCTGATTTATACCATTAAAAATGTGTCAAATCGTTGGATGTTATATAATAAGAGTACTGAAAAGATGCGTGCACGTAAATTTGCAAAGATTATGGAAAGCCAAGTTGAAAGTTTAAAGGGAATTGGTAGGGTAATAAAATACTACTATGTAAAAGTACTTGGGAAAGCTAAACTATATTTAAACAAAATTGCAATTGATAGTTCTGTAAATAAAGAAAGAGTTGTGGAGGAAAAGGCAAAGGGGAAAAGAACGGGTAACGATGGAAAAGTTGTACTCATTCGTTCCGGATCACAGGAAATAGCGAAATAGTTTTCATAGTAAAAATGTATTTCGTTTCAGTGCCTCGCAAGTCGCAGTCAAGTCGACCGAATGTACTTTAATCTAAAATATGTGAAGCGATCATAAATTGATACTCAAACTTAGTATGTTATGTCATTACGTTACGTGTCCGCAAATATCGAACGCTTTTATAATCCAACTTTCAATGCAAGTACAAAACTACGACATCCTGGCAACATTAATATGACAAAATTCGGATAATCATGTGAAATTTTGTCTGTTTGATGAATAAAAGCAACATTGTTGAAAATTGTGTCACGTTTCTTGGATTAAGTACTTACTTAATTCAATTATAGTCTTTGAAGCATTGTCATTGGAAGTCATTAGCTATCGCGATCGCAGAAAAGACTGATTTTGGTGCTGTCAGTGATTTTCTTATAGGTACTTCATTCTTGTTAAATGATGTTTTCTATTCTTCAATTTTTCCGACAAATTCGAGAGTTCTCTTATATTCTCGCATATAGTTCCACGTTTAACGTGAAGAGAAAGCAAACGAATTAACTGTAGGGACGATCCTAACACGATAGTGTAACAAAGCGTTGCAAATCGTGACTGCAAAACGAGGACGTTTTTTTTTAACATTATTTTACGCACAAGCAAACAATAAATATAAACAGTCGTCGAAAAGACGAGCAAAAAATATACAAAATACCCACTAAATATCTGTACAATTAATTGCTTTTAAAGTAAAAGAAAAATAAAAACTCAAAAGATTATTACATTGTCTTTGTCTCTTAATAATAAATAATTTGCCACATTTTTTATTTGTAATAATAAATAACCAAGTACGTCGACAAAATAACTATTCGACAGTCAAGTTAAGAACAAAAACAAACGTCGAACAAGAAAGTTAAAGTTTCGATATTATTTAGCTAGGTATAGGTCAGGGGTCGGCAGACAGTGCTCGCTTGCCGCATGCGGCTCTTTGCAAAACGATGCAAAATCATCGTTTTAACTAAGTTTAAATAATAACGTTTTTTTCACAATTTGGTTCTTCTTACTAGAAAGTCTGCCGACCCCCTAGTATACAAAATACCCACTAAATATCTGTACAATTAATTGCTTTTAAAGTAAAAAAATAAATAAAAACTGAAAAGATTATTACATTGTCTTTTTCTCTTAACAATAAATAATTTGCCACATTTTTTATTTGTAATAATAAATAACCAAGTACGTCGACAAACTAACTATCATAGACAGTCAAGTTAAGAACAAAAACAAACGTCGAACAAGAAAGTTAAAGTTTCGATATTATTTAGCTAGGTATAGGTCAGGGGTCGGCAGACAGTGCTAGCGAGCCGCATGCGGCTCTTTGCAAAACGATGCAAAATCATCGTTTTAACTAAGTTTAAATAATAACGTTTCTTTCACAATTTGGTTCTTCTCACTAGAAAGTCTGCCGACCCCTAGCGTAGGTAATGGTATTGTTTGGTCGATGTCGTCCTCGTCTCCTCGTTTTAGTCTTTTACTGTTGCTCGTCGTCGGTTCAATTATTGTTTATGCGGTTTTCGTAACTTATTTAGTTGTTTGCAAAACTCTTGGAATTGGAAACATTTCACTTCAACTTCAACTGGGTATTTGTTATCATTGTTTGTTTTTAAGTAGTAACTAGTTCTTGTATAACTAACTAACTATAGGATAATATCGTGTATTTATTTATGGCTGGGATATAAATGAACGGCTATATTTTAGCGAATGAACGACGAAGCATAAAGTAGTGAAGGAATGAAGAACCAAGTACCGGACGTGCTTTGCATCACGTTCTTCCGTTCTCCATTGTTGCTAACATTCGAAACGCGCGCGCTATTTGATTCTACGACGCACAACTGGGAATTGAGAACTTTAATCCTTAAACAGGAACGTATTTAGAAATCTATAATACTCACTTTTTTATTTACCTTGTACATAATATTGATTTTAATCTTGTTGAAGAGTTAACTCTTTGTTTTCTTCATCAATTATAAGTGTTTGGATTCTCATTACGTATACCTACATACTGGAAAAGAATCGAGTAAACAAATAAGATAATTAGTGCTTAAAAAACAACACGCAAAAGTGAATATTAGGTTTGTTTCATCAATGCACCGAACTACTTCCGAACCGTTCCGAGCTGTACGACGCATGAGCAGTTTTAAAAAACCAACGCTTTTTCAAAACTGCTCATGCGTCGGACAGTTCGGAACGGTTCGGAACTAGTTCGGAGCTTTGATGGAACATACCTATTGTTACATTATCAACGAAATCTGTAAAATGTACGCTACACAGTCTTGCATTCAAGGATGGTTCATAGTCAATTCGTTTTGTCGCTACAATCCATGCACTTCCAAGGCTTTCATTTGTAGGAAAACTAAAATAAATTTGTAAAATTTGTAGGTTATACCTACACAAGAGTCAAAAATGGATTTTGAACCAGATTTATCATAAATTATAGCTTACCAATGAAATGATATGCCTGAATCTTTACAGTAACGATTGCTGCAATTAAACGCTTAATATAAATTTGAAAAATGGAAAAAAAAAGAATCTGAAAGCACGTACAATTACAAAACTGACAGATAAGACAGAACCTGAAAGTGTGAAGTAGACCCCATATCTTACCCTTCGCACGGGGCGTGCCGGTAGTGCCCGGTAGGGCACGCCCTAATGCTTTAAGATTTAAAAAAATTGAAATTTCAAATAATTTAATATTTTATTAATTTCAAATTTTCAAATTCCATATTTATTAGGAGCCATTCTGCCATTATATAGTTGTATTCAATGTTGATGCACCACCGGCACAAAACCGAACGTTCGCAAAAAAGACGTATGCGGCTCGCGAGCTGCGATCTGCCGATCTCTACGATATGGCTCATTATTTAAATTTTCTGCTTAACTAATAAAACATTTTATTTAATTTAATCTATCTATTTGCCCTGATTTTGTAA
>JARJEB010024516.1:0-16198 GCA_030264535.1 Liometoxenus newtonarum
GCTCTTAAATAAGGGAGCCTTCAGTCTCAACATTTTTCGATTTAGATACGCTTGAATGAACATGTACCTGGTCTCAAAAAGGGTATATTATTCTCTTCTCACCCAATGCAACTTATGCACACTTATGCATGTTTATGCAAATGAGTGACCAGACTCAGTTCAATGCAAAATGAACGCGACTATTGTTTCAATAAAATTATGGTCATTGATAAGTCAATGAATATTTATAATTGCAATTTCTTATTCTTCTGTTACTGGACGATTTTTAAAAGAATTTAAAACTTTCTCGAGAAGTTGTAGTATAGTTTTGTCGTTTCGTGAATATATGCGCTCGAAACTGAAAACTCAAAGGACTAGATGCGAATGGGAAGGCGAAGGAATATTTATGTGTGTAATTTCAGAAAACCCTGATTCATGATATAAAAGAAAGCTACATAATCACTTTGGCATATTCTATATATCATTCCGATCCCCCTCATATAAGCCATAAAATCTTGTTATGTAAGAGCAATTTTTCTTAAATATTACCTCCGGACGACGACGACTGTATCTGTCTGCACACAGGCCACATGCTTCGAATATTAAAATGTTTTGACTTGTTTGCGATGAAGCTGTTGCTATACGCACGCAGGATGCCAGGATTTAAAAGTAATCTTAAAGAAGGACATGATGAATGATTAAAAAACAAAAAAATATTCTTTTAAAATGAATAAAATTGTAAAATGTTTATTTTGCAAAATATTGTAGGATTTGAGAATGCTTTGTGCATAGAGTAAGGGCGCCTGAGGCAGAGGAAGAAAATTGCCCTCACCTCCCTCAGGACTTAATTTAAAATATTTTGATAGCCCTAAAATTTTGTGTCTCCTGAACGCGAATTTTAATTTTGAACTCAGCGAATTCAAATGTTACGTTTTTTAACAAGAATCAGATCAAAAATTCGGTACGAAAGGCACCGCACAATTTCTCTTACGTTTATATGGTCTTACGGTGTTACGTCCTTTTCTAAAAATCTCTCTACTTTATCTCAACTTTTAGTTTACTTATTTGATGGTTTGATTACTTGAGCCTTTTTCTGTTATTTATTATATTCTCGAAAATGTAGTTTAATGAAAATATAAGTTTGTTTTTGGTTGATATGATTAATGATTGAATTAAAAATGTTTCCTGCCGGCTCCTGCCGGCTCCTGCCTCCAATACCGCCTTTATAAATAGCGTCCTTCTCTCGTAATAATAACAATCGCTTGTTGTTTAACTTGTTCGTTTGGTATGGTGGATAAATGACAATCACAATGATAAATAATAACAATAATAACAAACCGTTCCTCAACAATGATTGTGTTTCTGCTGTTGTTATATTTATTAGTGGATTTAATAAAGGATAATATACAACCAATTGTCCTCATTGTTTTCCCATGAATATCAATGCCCACCGCTTTAATGAAGTTTTAATACAATGGTAGGTAACAAATGTTCGAATGTGTCCTGCTGTTCGTTCGGTCGACGATACCTTTAACAATTCCCTGGAATACATTATCAACGGCATGCCGCCGCCCCTAACATCCATTTCAACAATAACTCTGAAAATTCTCACCTCATCCCAAAATTTGAATTGAATTGAATTGGCAAAAAGTGTTCAGGTGGAAATGTAGGGTTATACTGATTGTTCAAGAAAAACGAAGGAATTGAAAAGAATTGTTTACATTCACAGAACAATCGAAAATGAACGCCCAAATTCATGTAAGCATAAATAAAACTGCAAAACCGCACTCACAAGTTGTAATTATTGTATTGTTGCTTGATATGTACGTAATTTTGATGTGACGAAATAATTTCATCGTGTGAATCCAGCTTTATGCTTTACTACCGGCACCACCTTGCAAAGTTCAACGTTCTCACTTTACTCACTGCTCGCAATTGTGATTTGGCACCATGGATGGAACCAACTGTGTACGAATCAAACTCTAACTTAAGACAAGCCTTCACACCAACACAAATACTCAAATAAAAATATACCTTTAGCTTTAGTTTCCACTTTCCGAATGTTGGCTTCTGTTCGACTGTTCACCCGTCTCTCTCTCACTGATTCGCACAGCATTAGTTGGTTGGGCTTTAGGTATTTCGAGAGAGTTTGGGAAATTCCTGCAGAAATTGGAATTGTGGAAACTATCTATAGAAATACCTAAACTGGTGTGGGTGAGTGTTTGACTGCTTTTTGCTTGGGGGTGGTGGTTCAGCTTCGGGGTGAATCTTTAGCCAGGTGTTACGCGCGTCCTTTAAATTGATCCAACTTTAGCTATATAGGGACATGTTACCTGTACCTGTGTTTGCTTCCCTTCGGGACTTATTGAACTGCTTGATGCCTGTGTCGATACCAATGCCACTAAAACTTCATACATGACGCGTGTCGTTGCTTTCGACGCTTTGAAGCTCTGATCTACAAAATTAGTTTTCTGACCTGAAACAATCGAGGATCAGTTTTACGTTTTAAGGACGGCTTTTAGCTTTTACACGAAGGTGAAAGGAAAATGTGTTATCGTAATCGAAACCATCAAAACCATTTGAAAACGAAGACCAACTTAAACTTTGCATTGAAATTTCGCTTAAATTTCCAAATTATCTAATAAACTTATAAATTTTAAATTTTTTGTTTTAAAAATACCGATCAACTAAATGGGCAAGCCTTAAATGCCCTACAAGCTATAAAAAGCAAATTGCTAATACGCACATTCATAAAACTATCATTTCTTTCTTTTTGCTCTATTCATGATTCCAAATCCGCCTTCATCAATTTTTATGAGTTCGGATTTTATAAAAATTCATTTCATGAAATATATGTAATTATACCGTGCGTTTATTTTACCGCCGAACATAGCATGTTGCATACGCAATGTTCGCAGCTAAAATAAAAGTCGAGTCAAACTCATGCCAGCGGCAATGCACGATCAAAGTAATTAATAATTATTTACTTTGGTCGTCGTCGTCGTCGTTACTGTCAGTTGTCAGTTTTGTTCCTTGTCATATTTGAATTGATTGTTTACAAGTCGATTATCAATCTTTCTCAAGGGTTAGGTCTTTCAAATAAAGCAACACGGTTTATATAATCATTAAAATAGCTCCAACAGTGTTGCATTGACTTGTTGCACTGACTTGTTCATGGTGTGTCGTCGTCCGTCCCACATCCCCACTCTCTGCAACCAGTCAGTGTATCTTTAGCATTACAAATCCCCGCTATGTTCAACGGTAAAATAAACGCACGGTATATGCTTTAAAGAAAATACGTTTATCCTGTATCTAAGTGTACGATATAAAACTGTAAAACTATCGGAAAACTATTAATAAAATAATTTTCATCTGCTTTCCTTTCTCCATGCACTTTAGCTCCGCAAATTGACTAACTTTTTGGCTACTGTCCAGTATCAACAACAATTTCGAATATGGCGGCCATATCTTTTTACACCCACATGTATGGAAAACAATCTGTATTTTATTTTGTTCCGAATGGCAAGCGAAGGAAAATATAAAAAAAATGTTTGATACATGTTACATCCATATACCAGAAAATAGAATAAAAAACAGAACAGAACAGGTAGAATAAATATGTATAAATATTGAAAAACTTGTCACATAGTAAAATATTTTCATATGCGTAGGAAATTTATTCTAAGTAGTTTTTATTTATATATTTTTCTTTTTTTTTACTATTCTTTTTTTTCATTTTTCCCTTGCATTTTTCCATGCATACGGTATACCTACCTACAAGATCCAATATCCGTTAGAAATATTTTTCTATTTCTACCCCATATTTTTAACAACTTCGTCACGACCCATCGCGGCCCGTGTTCTATGTTCTTCGTGCACTTGTGCATATAAAATTACATTCCTACGTGCAAAAACTTTTTCAGTAATTCGTAATACTGCTAGTTATACTCGTATGTAGGTACACCCTTTCGTCCCACGGTCCCACCAGACAAAAAAAAATATTCCATGGTACAATATTAATTTTAATTAAATTTGCCCTCATTTTAAAAGTTGGAAAGTTACAGGAACACGTAAAACATGTCACCCTGTACATTTACGTATTTTTGATTGTTGGCTGTCATGTCATGCAGATACATTGAGAAAGCGAATAAGAGACAAATGGAAGAGAGAAAATAGTATCTTTGAGGGAAAGTGAGTATTCGAACCGAGTTGGTTTGGTAACCGTACTTATGGAAGAGACTCGCTCTCTTAAATCAACGATCTGAACAAGAAAGCAGATAATCCAAGTTGCTCCGTGTTTGCAAATTTTTTACGTCAATAAATATATCTTTATTCGTATTTTAACAAGTTGAAATAATTAAATTATCGAACAAACCTTGTAGTAATTTTCTTTGCCAAAGTAATTTAGCAAGTTTTTTCTACTTTTTGCTTAGTTTTATTATGCTTTTTACTTTTTTGATTGTTCATACTTTCAACTTTCCCATAATATTTCCCATAATAAATTTATACAGATTCTTAAAACGGAATAGAAAAGCGGAATTTTCTCGTTGCCGAAGGAAAGAACAATGGGAAGTGAATTGGAAACATTCAAGTTTCGGTTATTAATACCACTTCACTGGCATCGGTCTGCTTGAGGAAATCTTTGAGAATATTCAATATTTAATCCCAAATGCCTAATGCATATTCCTCTTATTTAATGCATCCTACTCTTGTTATTCGGCTTCATCTTCATCAGTTTTGCGTTTCTGGAATCGAATAATAAGGAATCATTATCACAGCTTGGGTTTAAAATTAAAAACTTTTCAATTTTGTTCTGTGCCTAATTGCCAAACCGAGTCGAACTGATGAGATGATGCTTCCAAAGTAAATGAAAAGAATTTAAATGAAATGAAAAAATAAACAGCACGTGTTGTTAATTAAATTTCCTTGACAGATAAATAAATAAATATTTTCCCTACATAATTCCTAAATCTTAGTAGCTCAAGTATAAGTTGAAATGTTCTTTAATCCTTTTTCGAGTAAAACGAATTATAGCATCGTCCCAATTTAAAATCAGATCTAAGAGAGTTAGGTAAGTAACTGAAGTGAATAAGGTGGAAAGAAGGATTTGTCCGCACTGTCACTATAGGAAAGATAGAAAACGATAAAAAGCAAATAGCGACATCGACAACGAAAGGACGATGCAAAATGATGAGGATGAGGATGAGAACCAGGACGATTTGTTAAAGAACCGGTAAGTACGAAAACGACGGACTCAGTTGCTTGCATTGCAACTGCTGTTAAAGATTTGCGTACAATTGTCGGAAATAAATTGGATTAGCACACGCCCCAAAAACTATCCGTAACAAAAATCCGTATTCGTTCGCTTTTTCTTTCGAAAAGTATATCTAAAATTGTGCGCAGTATTATAGGAAACGGAATATGAACGAACACATCTTTCCTATCCATCCATCCATCCATCCATCTGAGCATTTGAAATACTTAATCCAGGATTTAGCATCCACGCTTAATTATATCCCAATGGGATGTTTCCGTTTGCTCTTCCAATGTAATATGTGCATGCGGCAAACTTCGGATTTTTCGACAAAGGATTCCATTTTATGATATTAGTTTAATACCACGAATATATCGATCAGTCAAAAGCATTCCCAAAATGTCAAAGCAAAAGAACTTTTATACTTAAATAAAACAAACAATAACATGAAAGTGATAAATAGGCAAACCAAAAGAAAATATTTTATCATGAAACGAAATTAAAATTACGATTATAATTTCATGAATATGTACTCAGTATAGATGAACTAAAACCTCTACTAAAAAGTAGAAATCTGTAAATTGTGCTTAAACGTAGAAACCTGTAAATTGATCTAAAACCACGATATGCGCCACATTCAAATTTTGAGCACAATTTACAGATAGTAACGGTTTTAGTTCACCTATTCTCAACAAGTGGCGATTAATAGTTCGCCCATTCTCCGTTGGTGGCGCTGGTGTCGCTGGTGCTAGAAATCTGTAAATTGTGCTCAAACACGAATATATGCATCAGTCAAAAGCATACCCAAAATGTCAAAACAAAAGAACTTTTGTAAATAAAACAAACAATTACATGAAAGTGATAAATAGGCCAACCAAACGAAAATATTTTATCATGAAACGAAATTAAAATTACGATTATAATTTCATGAATATATACTCAGTATAGGTGAACTAAAGCCTCTACTAAAAAGTAGAAATCTGTAAATTGTGCTCAAACGTAGAAATCTGTAAATTGATCTAAAACCTCGATATGCGCCACCTTCTACTTTTGAGCACAATTTACAGGTTACAGATAGTAAAAGTTTTAGTTCACCTTTTCTCAACAAGTGGCGCCTACGCTCCGTTGCTGGCGCTGGTGTCGCTGGCGGCTGGCGTGAAACCGGCTAATCCCATCTACTCTAATGATTAATGATAAGTCGTGAGTATACAAAATTCTCTATTTTCGTCCAATTTATTAATTACTTGTACAGATAATTAATATATTTCATGTTTTATACATGCATGAATAGCTTGTGTTCAACAGAATTCAAAATTATGCGAGTTTTTGTTAATTAATAGCAAAGTTTACTAATAAATATGTGTGTAATTAACTGTAATTCACAGCGCTGTTTGAGGTTGAACATTAAATGTTGGTTTTACGGTAAATCAGACGGATAAACCTTTATCTGTGCCTGTGGGTTCGCATTTATATACAGAAAGGTTAAATTAATTATATACAAAGTGCTGCATAACATATAAACAAAAATATAAATAAAAATACAACAAAAATATATAAATCAATTATTGAAAAGTCGCCTGTAAATTAAGTTCATAATTTCTGTGTGGATTATTGCCTAAATGATATTCAATGATTCAATATGTTTGTGTATTATTGTGGCAGGTTTTACAATGAAATTCCAGAATTTGGCTAATTATCCCTGAAGGACCATGTGATGGCTTTCATTAAAATGATTACGCACGATAAAATGTTGGTTATCATCCATATTACCCAAACGGAAAATTGTTTTATTACGTAATTATGGAAATTAAAAGTAGCTGAATTAGGAAGGCTCAAATTTTGAAAAAGTAAAACTTTCTTGTTGGAATTAATCACGTTTCTTTTGGGGGATTTATTGAATATTACCAAAAGAAGTAAGTATCAATTTTGAAAACAATGAAATTTTGTTTGCAAAATTATAAATTCTTCTCTGGTGTCAAAATTAAATGAGCGAGTTACCAAGCAAATTTTATTCCAATTTTCATAAAATGTGCAACTTAAAAGAGAGAATACTGATGAGGAAATTTATAAGATTAATAAATATATCTAAATTTGATAAGTATTAAGATTCTTTGTCTTTGTTAACCTAGGTCCTTGAATAATGATGAGTATTCAAGTCGTTGTTGCACACCAGTTTCGACTAAAGCATGCCCATGAGGAAGACACTGAATAATCAAGCCGAAGTTTCGCCTTATAAGGTCGAAACTCTTGAAAATGGTTCCACAGACGTAGATAATAAATGTGCACCATCTATGTTGTTAAATGTCGTACTACATGGAAATGTCCAGCATCGGCATTGAAGAGCGCAATGTTAAGTAGTTAGAGTGCCAGAAATATAAATAAATATATCAAAATAATAGGGATTTTAAACAATTTAATGCTCAGAATTATAATGCTTAAGAGTTGTAAAAATGGTGATTCTGCAATGTATAAACGCCATCTGAACTTTTAATTAAGTACCAGACGTCACCAATGCTCGGATAAAGTGTATGTTCACAAAGTCTTGTTAAATTTTCACTTAATCTGTTGATATTGATAGTTTAGTGAAATACTATAAATTTTAACGGAAAAGTTTATCTGATTTTCTCTTAAACGTCAAAATTTGCTATGCGAATAAATGTTGAACCCAAACGGATGTAAATGTATAGGTCAAATTAAGCTTTTTGCAGGTTTATCACGCACGAAGAGCAAACGCGAGACGCAGCCGGAATATGAAAAAATGTTATTAAAATTTATTTTCCGATTGTACTAACATTTCGTTTTTCTTGTTTTCTTTTGTTCCCCTTCATCACTTACAATATTGTTTCTTCTTTTCTAATACTTGTTCGTTTTACTCTTTTACGTTTTGTTTTGATCCGCTTTCATATACGAGCCTAAAAAATATCATTTTGTAATTTCCATAAATAAACATTAATATCCCACATACGCCGAGAAAATTTTTCGAAAAATAAAAGTATCAAAAAAACATTTTCCGCCCTTTAAAACGCAATAAATTTTAATTGAACGTATAATGTGCTTCTGCGTGATCTGCTTGTTGATCTAATGCCGATATACATGGTGTCCCAAAATAATAAAAAATATTTCATTTCTAAATTACATCATTTTTCAAGTACAAAAACCAATTGATAGTTACATTTTGCGGACATGGTACATCAAGTACCTATTCACTGTGTGTACAACATAACTTTATCGCAACAAATGATTTATGCATTAGTCGTGGAGTATAAAGTCACCTTGATGATCTATCACAAAAAGTTAAAGCGTTCCTTTCTAATCTGGCGCCCAATCTGGCGCCCAACACTCGGTCCAGTCCTGTAACAATACCAAGGCGTCAAACTTAAATACTAAATCATTTCACTTACCGTAAACTTGCCAGAGTCAAATATTAATAGAAACATTCTTATTTTTTGGTAACAATATTCGAGAATAAAATACGGAAATTCCGTTAAGTGTTCCACGAACAATAGTTTTTAGTTTCAATTAAGTAGTGTATTAATTAAAAGAAATGCTGAAAAACTTTGCAGAGCAAGATTGAGTCCTTCAAAAGAAGAACTTCAGAAATCGCGAGAATTGAAGAATGTTGAGAGTCGAGACTGTTTTTGTGTGCAGTACCGCATCAAATAAGCGAATTTGTTAGGTTTGCGAAAGCCCTTTCAAGAATCTCGCTTTCAGCAAAACTTAAAATGCTCTCTGCTTTGGTTCTATTTTGAATAAAATACTCTCAACCATCAAGTTGTATCTACCGATAAAACCGACTACCCTTTAACTACAATTTTCTTTTATTCACTCTTCTATATATGCATGAAAGTGTATTGTATGTATGCTTACTGACTGGGTCAGGGTTAAATGTTGAATGCTTCTTCAGATGCCGAAGTAGATAGCCTCCTTTCCATTCCAAATTGAACATGCATATATACGAGTATGACTATAGCCAGTATAGGTAAGTATTTTGCAAGGAACCCCTTAACCAAGAGAAAAGCATACTCCAGGGAGCACATAAGCTCCCTTGCTATATATACTAGTTTCATCATTGCCTCTTCCATTTCAAATGTTTCGAGAATATACTTTAGACTTAAGCTATAGTATAGATGAAATGTCTATAGGCCTAATGTGATGTGTAGGACTAAACCGTAGTAACAAGTGCAAGTACAACAACCGACAGTGATGATGCGGATGGGGATGTTCGCCTACCCTTACGCCAACGAATAAGATAACTCACGTTCCCCTGATGGCAACGCATCCGTACTCATTATATTAAGAAGGCATCGACTAATCCTCAACATTTCCATTTACATTTGCGAATTAATTTTAACACATTTTGACAGGGTTCAGTACTTGGTTGCTCTTGATGTGAATGTTGTCTTTGCCCCAACTACTCAATTATACTTAAGGACATCTTAACTTAACAAAACATGGAAATTTCATTTTCATCGGTGTTTATCTCGTCTTTGGGTCTTAGTATCTGCGTAAAAGGTTATTGTTATAAGTTCATAAGTTTTTGTTTTAGATTAGAATTGGACTATTAGAGAATCCAATTTTGGAAATTTTCGTCCTTAACGACAATATATTCATAGAATTAATGGAGGAGAGTCCAGTAGCACAACACATTAATTTTATTATTCGACTTTATAGAATAAATACACCGAGCATCAATGATCGATATTAAAATGGCGGTTTAAATAAGATATCTGTAATTTATAAGCGCCATCTGAACTTTCAAATAGGTACCAGAAGAGTTTAATATGTACATAATACATATTGATTTCAACAAACCTATAGTTTCGAAGAGAAACTTGCCTAATAAATGAGCAACAACTCAACAAGTTTCTCGATTTGGTGTAATCATAGAAAATGTTACGTCAGTTGTACGATCTGTTATTGCATGTTATGCCACAAGAAGACCTTTACTTCTGGCTGCTGGTTTAAATGCATATATGCGGTGATTACTTTGAATTACCAGGAGAACATGTTCGAAGGTCTATAATTACGCTTTGTGTATTCATGAATCTGGAAACTTAACTGTAACTTGTATATTCACAAGATCAAAGTTTTATGAAACTATTCGATCATCTTAATGCGAAACATCACCTTCGATGAATTTAAGTTTTGTTGTCGGACTCCCGCTGAGAACAAACATCCTAAATAAAAACATTTGATTAAAATACATCAAACATTCTTCCATCAGGCATATATACGAAAATATAGATCAAACAAATTTATATTTTAATTTGTTTCTTCCTTTCTCGCCTATAACAAAATGTGCCTTGTTTTTTGCCTTGTTTTTTGTTAATTATAAACACGTTACGATAATATTTTATTTACTTATTTTGATTAAAATTGAAATGTTATTGATAATGAGAGAATGCTAGGATGAGAGAAAATTATTGTTTTGTATACTCGTAAATTCAATCACATAGAATCTGCTATCATCCAAGGATCAGTCGACGAGATAAAGTGATTCAGTGGGTGATTTGCATACGTAGCAATGGCACTTAGGGCAATGATCTAATCATGTTAATGTATCCAAATGGTCTGCAAGTCAGTTTCAATCGCAAAATGTTAGTAACACAAAGTAGTACAATGATGAAGAAGGAAATGGACGAATGAATTTTCCACGATTTTTTTTTTATATAATTCTTTTCCATTGACTAACAGTTTTAAGTAACTTGTGAGTGGTTGAGTTCGAACGTATTGAGAGAAATCGACCCCGAAAGTTCAAATCGATTCGAACATTTCTCATTCGACAGAAAAAAAGTCCTAAAATTATACGGAATCTTTCAAGTTACTAACTTTTTGCACAACTATCTGCATTTCAATTTATTTAAACATGATGTAGGTAAGAACTCGGTTATTATCTGTATAGGTATTATTTCTTTAGCAACGGTTTTTCAATTTTCAAATCTCTTCTGACTGACTTCTGTTTTAGCCTCTATCACAAAAACGAATCCGACGCATGAAGTTGCAACTGTTTTCTTCTACTATCAATCGCGTTTTCTTCTGACCCGAACAATTCAACATACAAGATGTTTCCAAAAGAATTATTATTAATCAAATATTGTGCTAAGAATATGAGGAAGTTAAATTCAAATTGAACTGAGAAAAATCTGAAAAATACGTCATTTTTATATATTTATGATTTCTTTCAAGATAAAATTGCTAAGAAAACAACCAGGGGCGTACCTAGAATTTTGCCGCCCGGGGTGGTCTCTATTTGGCAAATATTCGAAATCATACAGTAATTCATAATTTGTGGAAATCGAATAGTAAACTTATGAAGTGAACAAGTTGTTTTTTACTATAACTATAACTAAATATAAAAAAAAGCCGCCCCAAAATATGTGCCGCCCGGTGCGGACCTTGTGCCCAAACTACTTGCGCCCAATAGTCTCTGCGCCGGAGCGTCCCGCGCTAAACTGGCTCTGCGCCCAAACGGCCACGCCCAAAGGTGCCATTCCGCTAAGAAAAGTATGCACAGATTCTGTACATTCACACGATTTCGACTATGGACTGCGCCTGAGAACTGGACCAATGTGTGTTCGACTAAACAAGGCAGCACGTATAATCTAACCTAACCGGACAAACCGTAGCTTAATAGTAAATTCTGTGTTTATAGTTTATTTTACTTTATTGTCCCTTTACTGTTCCTATACTAGATAAATCCGCTCTACTTATACCTAGGTATATATTTAGGTAGTGTTTTAATACAAGTTGGTGTATAACACTCTTCAATGATACATAAGTACACAATGCAAACAGAACAACAACTCGCGGTCCTTTACTGAAACGGCCACAGTCAGGCAACACAAAGCGCAAGGACGAGAAAACCGTACGACCCAATGCCTACCCACACAACACCAGGTAACGGGGAGGAAAAGCGTAAAAGGGATAGTATCAAAATATACGGCTTGTAATAAGGGAAAACAACATGTTGTACGTTGTACTACCCTAGACTAGTAACAATAGGCTGTCTACTAGAGCTTTATACTTCGCTTGCCCTGACAAAGAGTCTTCAGATTATACAAAATCGCTGAACTATTAATATTTCATTAAGTTCGAAGATAAGTTTAAATGTAAATGAACGTCTTTTTCATATTTTATTTTGATTCGACAATTTGAAAGTTAACAACAAAAATATAGACTTTAAAAGATATATGAGGAAATAAAATACGATAAATAATTCACAAAATGATGGTTGTTGTTTTACTTAAAGCATATACGAATATACATCATCAGCTTGATGGTAAAGTGGAACGGGAAAACGCAAACAGGATGGCAAGTTATATGCGCAACAAAATTGAGTGTAAATAAAAGGAATTGCGCTCCTTGGGAACATCTCTTGCATGTAATGCGCTGCTATGTTATGTTTATGTTTTACAGTTTACGCTATTTCCCTTCTGCACTTGCAGATGCATAAAACTCGTATACAATATGTTACTCCGATCAACAGTTTTATAGGGAAAAGCAAAATTAACAATTCTTGAAAATTATACTTGAAAAATTAGAAAAGCTTTAATTCTCATTTGTTATAGTTACGTTCGGAAATTTTCAATTGACTAAAACCATGAACACATTGTATGTTTATAAAATCATATGAAAAACATTGCTCCTTATATCATTTGTAGGAACGTAAATGCATCGCACTTACCGTCAACGTACATTTGTTGAAAGTTTAACACTTTTATACCTTTTCTTTGCTACTTCCAGTAGCCCGAGTCTCCCGCTTTCCTTTCAGTGGTTGTAACATGATCGATTGCAGTCGGTGTTAAGTAAATTACATCCCAATCGATTCTTGGATACTTTGTCATTCCTCTATCTACCTATAGATACCATATATAGCCCTAAAGTCAGGCAATCGAATTTATTTCACACAACATCTGAAAATCAAATAGAGCAAAAACCCAAAAATCGGTGTAATTATGAATTCAAAATTTGCATTTGAGCCGTTTGAGCATATAATTCCGTGTTGCGGATACAGGATTATAAATACAGATATGTATTAGGTAATATACAGAGCGTTTATTTTGTCATAGAACATAGCAGTAAGGATTATGTCTTTCAAATAACTAACACAACTCGAATTTCGATTCAAAACGGTTTCCAATAATCAACAAAATTGCTCTCACACTGATGCACTGACTTGTCATCGTGGTGTGTAGTCGTCTATCTCTTATCCCCACTCTCTCCCCGTCCGTCGGTGTCTTATAATAAACGCACGGTATACACGTACGTGGCAGCATGTTTTCCTTTTCGGTATTATGATATTTGGATGTTTGAATGTGTGCATGCTAAATGCATATAAGGGGATGAACATTGTAAGGCTGGATGTGTGTAACTGGGTCATCGTTATTTATGACCTTCAGGTTATACGATTCTGAAAATGGTTTAATAATGCCGCCACTAAATTTTAACAGCAGTTGCACAATCCGAACCGGTTGGGAAGTTGCTTATTCGCCGACATCAAAAAGGTAATTTCCAAAATGATACTAATAAAATATGTGATTAGTTTATATACATGAAAATTTCCGATTGTCATAAGAGAATTTACACAACGAGCAAATAAATTGATGAGGTTGACGCCGCAATATATGACAATTTTTTTATCTATTTTTCTTTCATAAAAATACCAATTAGAATACCCCATGTAGTTAATTAAAGTATGAAATTAAAGCATTCCATGGTGCGGTTCTTTAATGTTCCCATTAGAACACTAGTTACATAAAGTAAAATTGACGCATTGCTACTGTCACGTTCAAACATCGACCATTTTGAGCAACGGAACTTGGGTTGCCTACCATACACTTTAGAAATGTATTTTTTATTTGTTTTGTCCATTTTTATTTTATTTACACTTAAAATTAGCGCAAAATAGATGAAATAGTACTTATATTTAAGACGCATTATAAAACTCTTCCAAACTTGGACTCGGTTTTATAATATAGCACTAATAAAGCACTTATTACTTAATATTATTTGAAAAAATCTAATAATTATTCATCGTTTGGATTAAACCTTTCAGTCATTTGTATTATCAAATCGTTACTCGATTGACTTATTTACGCAAATAAAACATTCATTTCTGCATCCAATTCCAGCTTCATCAGGCGCAGTAATTTCCAAACACAAACAATACCGACTCGCATACTCGTAAATTTGTCACCTGACTCTAGTTCTCCCTTTCCTATTCTACAGTCATATATGTATATTTTAGCAGCACTGATAAATCCGTTAAATTTACCGAGTTAAACTGCTAATAGTGTTGCAATAATTTATCGAACGTTTGCGTTTGCGACCTATAATGAAAACGAAATAAAGCGACGATTATTACGGCACACTTGCGTTGTTTGCGAGCATAGAACTTCACATCAGTTAATGCACATACAAATAGTCCCAATGAAACCTTATAACAAATAAACAGTATAAACACACTTATACCTAATGATTATGGTTCTGTATATTTGCGCAACAGAACAAATAGAAAATAATTTCACTTTATTAGCACAATACTACGCTCCGGACTTGATTGTTCTTGCACTTTGCAGTCGCAGGACTTTTCGTTTTAGTGTGTATGATGTGCGGAGTGGAAACGGAGTTGATTTATTTGACCCTCAAAGGACAATTCCGGGCAGTTTTTTCGCACAGAAAAGGTGTATATGCTCGGATAATAATTCCCAAAAGTCCTCCGGCAGCTTCAAACGTGTTCTCACCTTGGTCGGTTGGCTGGAAGGATTAATCAGAGAGCCATGTAGAAAGGAGTCACCAATTTATTTGTAGCTCTAGGTATTTGATTGCATGATTAGAGAAAATAAAGTGAAGTAAATTATGTGAATGCATACGAACATCATACATTGTAGTTAATTCCATCAGTTTTGTGTTCTTTTAAAATAGGAAACGATCAATAATACAAATAACAAAAAGTGCCTATTTTAAGACTGCAAAATTCTGATACTATAAAGATGAACGTTACTTTTGTATTCCCGGCCGATATAACGTGCACACAGATGTTATAGTGTCTGATAAATCAGTATACGTTTGCGTCTCGATTTGGCCTGTAAGCAAGTCGTAAATTTCTTTTATGTATGTTTCGGAAGTTAATAAATGGTATTAATAACCCGATTAATTTGTATAAACTATACTCCGTGTCTCTGCCACGTTAACAGTAGAGTGGCGCCCATTTACAAACCTTTTTCACATCATCAGAGGAACCATGCCATCTCCACTGCAGCGAACCGGCAAAAACAACGACCGGCGCAAAATATACCTACAATCACAATATATTCGAATTATATGAGCTACTGCGGACTGTCGTAAGGAACGATGAACAAGAACCGATGAAAAAACGAAGAATATATTCTGATGCGACAAGTCGGAAGATAAATTGAATTATTTGGCCTTCATTCAAGACATCCAATTTTCCGGTACTTATTTATTTTAGAAACGAAAGACACGAAGACACATTTAAAAGCAACTTTTTTTTTCTCGAGAAGTAGGACTACTTTTTCTGAACTTTATCTTCTTCATCAAAATGCCTCTTCTGCAAGGCTGTTTGCATTTTACGCAGAAATAAATTAAGAAAATTATATGAAAACGAAATTTGCCATTCGCACGATGGTTGAGTGTTGCTCGACGCGTTTCACTTAATAAATAAATATTCATGTTGTTCCGTTACGAATCGACCAATAATCACTACACTACAACGCCATCATCACCAAGAAGATTCGCATGATAAAAATACAAAGAGTTTCAGAAAACATAATAAAAATACCATTAAGAAAATTTTTGTAAAACGTATTTTAAGGGGATTCGTCACCAGCTGATCAAGTCCGACGTAAACAAACCATCCCCTTATGTCTTCCCTAAACTGTAACCTAGGAGTGCAATCTTTATCTATCGTATCCTACGAAAGAGAGAGAGAGAGAGAGAGAGAGA
>JARJEB010024518.1:0-14744 GCA_030264535.1 Liometoxenus newtonarum
TTGTGTTTTCGAAGCAAAAGAAACGAGCCCATGTACAATAAAGACTGTATGAAATAATAGCTATTCAAGTTGACGGTTGTAATTTACTGTTCGTCTAGCAAGCGTTTCACACTGCAAGTTGAATTCCATGGTTGAATTTGTAACTTTGAAAGCCACACTGCAGTATAAAAATTAAATTTTGTCGTCGCGGATAAAGTATAGTATTCAATTCGCCCATAATGCAGGCAAATTATTAATACGCTCGGGCTTTACTACGCTCGGCTCGCTTCGCGTCGCCTCGTGTCGTAAACTTGCCCTCGCGTATAATAGCCTGCATTATAGGCTCATTGAATAATATACTATTATCTTCTTGGGGCAAAATGTTTGTGGGCTAGGGCGGCACTACTATAGTAAGTAAATCCGACCATGTTCGTACTTATACTTTGAAATTATTTGTTCTTGTTTTTGAACTCGGAGCATCTGCCAACCTTCTTTCTGATGAGTGTATTTGCACCATTAGCGAATATATTGACGGCGCCTACTCATATTAAATAATTAGCGTGTAGTGTGCTCGCGCTTCTTTCGCTGATTCCTCATTTATTGTTTACCAGCAAGCGTGCGCGTTTCATTCGCGCATAGCGCGCATATTTATTATGAATGTGTACTTACTTAACTTAAGACAGTGACTACAAAGGTACTACGCTACACGTAGTTTACTAGTCTATGTACTTAAGCAGTATTTGCGTACTCGACTAGAGGAAGAAGTCACTAAGCCGTTCTTACTTAACTTCACTGACCATTAAGTAAAGTATACGTTTGTAGAAAATACTAATAGTTTTAAAGTTTCTTTTCTTTTAATTTTTCAATTAATATTTATTGAGTACTTAACTCTACATAGAAAATACCTAGTCATAGGTTCGAACATTTTCACAAGTATCGGAATTTTGTTTGTGGAAGTTTTGTTTATAAATGTTAATAACTACCGATGGTGGCGCTAAAGTCGCTGCCCCAAACGCGTCCTTTGGCTAATCAAATCTTTTTAAAGTACGCGTTTCGAGAACTTCTCGTTAATGCCGCTAGAGTTGCACAGACTCTTTATTGGTTTATACTTCTGCAATTTTTTAACTTATTTTTATTATACGTACATCCGCTATCATCCAATCTAAATCGCACGCTCAGAAGTGTCTCTTGTGGGTTTTTGGCATATAACATGCCCTGCATAACTCGTCCTCCCATCCACGTATATAATTAACGACGTGAAACCGCGAGCTAACGATCGCGTCCCGATTTAATTAATCTTACATGCATTGCTATATCACATCATAAACATCGTTTGATACGTATGCTATTACATTTACTTATTTCTACTTATAATCTTATAAGAAACTTTATACCCCAGTTGATAGTAGAATTTATGTCTTCATTTCATATATCATTCCTATTTTAAGTCCGTCGTCAGCGAAAAAGACATAAAAAAATAATAGATTCATAAAGCAACGTGAAAAATTGAATTTTAATCGTTTTGAACTAATGACCACGTTAAGACAAAAGAGAAAAAAGTAAAATAGTAGTTAATTACTAAGTAGCTACTTTGGATAATTCGCGTTATTAGAAACGGAAATCTGAAAACATGGAAAAAAGCAAAAAAAAAAATTTTAAGCGTGTGAAAAATCCAATTGAAATGGCCAATTTCCTATTGGCTTTAATGCGAACTGAAATTTCTTTTTTTAAACTAATTTTAGCGTCATCATTAAAAGTATAAAATGCATTTACATTTTTTAGTATTTTTTAATAATTCAAACAAAACTCAGAGTAAGAGTTAGAAAAAAAAAACTCGTCCCAGAACTATTTATGTATGCAATCATTGCTACTATCTTGTCTTACACTTATATACTTACACTTACAATTGATCACTGATTGATTGGTTGCCTTCATTGGTTTAGTTTCATTGTTTTTTCTTATTTTACGTCTAATACTTCTCATTCGTCTTCAATTCAATTATCGCTTTACTATTGCGAAATAAAATATTTCGACTAACTAAATGTACGCAACTGATCAAAACTTTTAGGTTTTCTATAAATTTCCTTGAAAGTTTTCAGGTATACAACTGGAACTTGTTAGTTAGTAACTTAAAAGAGATGAGTGTTCGTGTACAAATCGCGTAGTATAGATAGTTGTAGTTTTTTTTCTCTCTTTGGCACGCATAAATTGTTACCATAGTTTACCCATGGTTGCCATGCCACAGAGCAAAGAGGTCGTTTATCGATTGTCTACTTTCTGTATTTGGTGACGACGTTCAAGCTTCAAACCGCCGTTTCTAACTAAAACTCGTGATGTACTTTTATTACGCATTTTCCCACAGACTGCGTTTACTATACCTACTTGTACTCGTTTCATATACGCAACTATTCCGTACTAAACGACAAATAATGTATGCTTGCTTTTAACCTTAGAAACTACATACTTTAGTCAACTACTCTTTGGATAATCCTTTAAAGAGTATTTATTCCATTTATCGGACTTTCCTGGCCATTCGCCTGGCTGAGAGGAGTGGGGGAAGTGACGGGAAATTTAAATTACTTTTTACCCTCATACATTACCCTCTGGTACCCTCATACATTACCCTCAGTTACCCTCATACATTACCCTCAGTTAGCCTCATACATTACCCACAGTTACCTTCAAGTACCCTCATACATACAAACCAGGATAATTGAGGGTAATGTATGAGGGTAATAATGCGTATTTCGCGCCACTTTCCCCACTCCTCTCAACCAGGCGAATGGCATTGAAGGCTCGATTTTACTCTCCTTTAAAATTCTATGGGAAAATGTGGCCGTTTTCTCTTTCTCTTTCACTAAATATATTACTATCCGAGGTGTATAATATGTATAAGCTCAGTGATACACAGATCGTGTGGATAGTGGCATAAATGGAAGAACAGAGGATAGGACCAACTGGGGGCTTCGGATTCCAAAAGCCTCCTCAAACGGCCGGCCGCGGTCCAGGCCTCAGTTCACTCAGTTAATACAATCCAATCGATGTGCAAGGTTGAACACACGTTTTTGCGGCATATTGGGAGTTTTTACTCATAACTTGAATGCATTGCAACTTGTTACCGTCCGACCATCTGCAACAACTTGCCGTGTAGTTGTTGTCATGACAACAGATTTTCTTTCATATGATAATCTGGTAAAAACAATCTTTTTAGCATACAACAGTGTTTGGTAATATCCATGGGCGCCGGGAGGGGTGTACAAAGGGTGCACTTGCACCCCCTTGGCTTTTACTAGAAACACGCATAATGAGTTCAGAACACATTACACAAAATAAATTTCAAGCAAAATTCATTTAAAAAAACCAAAAAATTTCTGAATTGTCTCAAATTTTGACAATCCAATTTACACAATTATATATAAATATGTATGTTTGGTTTGCGATGCATCCCCTGGAAAAATTTCTGCCGGCGCCCATATGATGGTAATATCGAGGTCTGTGGTACTGGTACACTGTTAAATGAAAACTGTAAATTTATACATTAAATGATTGCGTAATAATTACTTAGTTGTTTGTGTAAATTACATAATTCTTAACAATATTACACTGGGAATGTATTTTTACACAACAAAATGTAAAATGAAATTTTACATATGAGATGAGAACTGTAAATTATGTGTAAATCTCACACTTCTTGTAAATTTACTCATATTTTATCATTACATATCAATGTAAAATTACATTACATATGAATGTAAAATTACATACGTATAATCACTATGGTAATAAGTTTCCATCATTTCATGTAATTTTCCCTAAAAAAATTGTGTACGGTGTTATCGAACCGATTAATATTTTTGATTATTTGAATCCATTTCTCTTGCATGTGTATTTTATTTTGCCCCTAAAGACAATGTTTGTTTTCCAATGAATTGTATGTTATTCCAACGTGCCTTACCATGGATATTTCAATATTTGACAGGGTATTGGATATTTATCCATGGTTAGGGGTTGCAAGGTTCGGTTTCTTAGAAATTTCTTGAGAACATCTGGAAATGGCAACAGGTTTGTCCAAAACTTTTGCTTTTCTATCTTACATCATCTTACATCAAGAATATCTATGACAGACTTGTTACAAGTTTTTCAAACTTTTTAAAACAGAAGTTGACTGAATTTTCTCTTCCGTGCGCATGAAATGTTAATGGTTAATTGAAGATATTACCATCACGTATATGCCGTCAACAAATGTTATTAGATAAGAGATCCGTTCAGTTTTAGATTAGATTAGGAGAATTCGTTAACATTAACGTAATTATTATAAATACTTACATATTATACCGGGTGTTAGGTTATAGGTGTGAACATAGGGAATTCACACGGTATATCATATTTTCGCAAATTTCTGCTCGCTATTTGCATGGAAATAAATCGCAATCACATCAAATCTTTTGATACAAAAAACTATTTTATCACTTTATACTGGGGTCTGTGCATTTTTACAAAAAACTATTTTATCACTTTATACTGGGGTCTGTGCATTTTTTTTTAATTTGAATTATTCATCCCTACATTTTTAATTTTTTTTTATACGTGGTTTTTAAGGAGAATACATTTTTTAAAGTTGGAAATTTGACTTCTTCTTCGTGAATTATCTGGTGAAATTAAGATGACTCATAGCATTGTAATTTCCCCTAGATCTCTGGAACTTGTTTGGTAGATCTTTTAAAATGGCATCGGTTTTCCGTGGTTTTGATGTTTTGACTCTCTAGCTCTAGCCTGACCGAAGACAGTCTTTGGCCTGACGCTTAGTTGATTCGGCCCGATTCGGCTTTGAATCATCTTTATTTCCCGCGGCACAGGTGATTTTGAAGAAACATTTTTAACAACACAATTTTTTTTTAAATTATTGTTAGTTACCATGTCGTACTAACTATACTAACTAACGATTTTTGGTACTTTTTTCCAATTTTAAAATTCATTCAGAAACGCCATTACAGTTTTAAATTAAGAAGTACTTATCAACCGAATTTATGTTCGTCGTACATACATAGCGCTCTAAAGGAGGCCATACACGGTTGTTGATGTCTCCATGTTCGTCGTGCATTTCTCTTAAGGCATTAACGACCGTTTAAATGGAGTCTATAAATTGCTAATATAATGTTCGCCTGTATGCACTAATACTTTGTATGTATTATGAGTTAAAAATTACTACCTGTTATAGCTTGTTAATCAAAATACTATTAGATCAGTAAATTGCAATTTAATTTTCTTCATGACTTCAGACTTGACGTACTCAGATTCTAAATATCCATCGAAAATCCATCCATCTAAGTATTTATAACTTTTTTGGTGACGTCAGCTAAATTTTAAAAATATTTTATTGTCCAATTCTCAGGTCTTATAATAATCCGTCTCAACTATTTCCTTTTATTAAATTTTTAAATTCATAATTTATTTCGTCCCCAGATATCTAGGTAAAAAACCACAATAAAAGACTTACAATATAACCCAGCAAGTCAAGACCGTCGGATGCTGCCATAATAATTCCATAATAGTTCTTAATATTAACGACCAACAATAAAGTCCGACGTCTTCCAAGCCCATAAGCAAAAAGTAATATTTCATCATTATGCGGATCAAAAAATACAAATGCCTTCTTCTTACCTTGTCTGTCTGTTCTCTTTGGCTGTTTTTCAGGAGTTTAAGGACATATTTTATTTTTCCCTTTCGTTCCTTATTTGTCTCGCTTTATGTTGTTGTTTTCTCATATACCTACTTATTTAATTTAGAGAGTTGAGTTGCGCTAACATCTTTCTTTCTTGCGTTCTTCGCCAGGCCAGTTCTCTCGGTTTTTGGATGAAGCTCATTTTTATTCGTATTGCTAGTTTCTTTTTGTAAAATCAACGTCTATTATGTTTCACTCTGTTGGGATTTCTACTATTGCATCGTATTATATTCGGTGGAACGTTGGACGTTATTGTTTGTTGTTGATGACGACGACGACGACCAACGACGATGTTGAAAATGGTCAGTCGCGTCATGGCACAATCAAAAAATTAATGTCTTTTAAAGCTGAAGGTGTAAAAATCTTTGTCGCACATTAATATAAATCACTCTCGGCGTTGTATCTATCCATCGTAACTATATTCACCTGCATATAAATTATGCATCCTACTGCATGGGTAGGGTAGTGAGTACATTCGTCTCTTAGGCACGTCTCTTAGAGGTGCGATGTGCATTCATGGAGATGGGACCACGCGCTAGTTACAAATTTAATTTAAACTACACAATTACATCTCACCGCTTAACCTTAAAGTTTATGTTAAACGAACGGACGCATACGCATTTATGACATACATCAGCAGGATTATTATGGCATGCAGTTTAAGATGATAGTAAAAGAAATGCACGTTAGATGTTTGTGGACGCGAGCATTCTGGTAATAAATGATCCAACATTTGTTCGACTTTAATGCCTACAATATACCATAAGCCTGCAGGGCTTAATTTTTCCGAGATGACTGACTTACTGTAATGTAAAATCACTTTTTATTTTTTACTAAGACCTCATCACACGATGAAGAAGAGGGTGTATTGTGTATTGTCCGTACTAGAGAATTTCCAATCTAAATTTCAATGTAATTTTAACAATAAAATCTTCCTTAGATTGTAAGAAAAGATTTTTTTCCGATAGATTTAAATAGTTACAAACGAACATAAAAAAAATGAAGAAAAGAAGAAAATGTTTATTTATTCTGCTTCGTTTTGGTTAGAAAATTCTAAAAGATCTTTGTATGTACGATGTTACTAAAGATCCACACAACAAAAGGACGACCATCTGGTTGATTTCGACTTGCATTATGTGCTTTCGATTTGATGCTTAGAATGATTCAGAACAGTTTTGGGCTTTTATGTGCTTGTTGGATTTGACATAAATCTTTGAGAGCTAGTCGAGTCGCTCTTCTTACCTCCCACCTTACCCTTGAATGCGCATTTTCTTCTTAAGGTGGTTAGTAAACTATGAAGACGTGCAAAGAAATAATTCCGCGAGCGTAATTAAACTAAATTAATATTTTGCAAAAGTCACAACGGTCTAGAGTGGAGCTGTTCGGAACATTTTACTCGCAAATCGAAAGCGCCTATTGTATACAATCTGAACCACGACGAACCTGCCACCTTTTTCTTGGAGGATTCTTGAAAGTCTTCCTTCTATCCAATCTTTCTGGCTTAGTGCCTTCAACTTCATTCTCCATTTATTCTTTTGATTCTTCGTCTACTCTATTCGGTCATTTCGTCCACACAATCATAAGACGTGTTCAGATGATTTCTTTATGCATTGTATGCACGTAGGCATTGTGCACGACTTATACTACGTGTTTACAAATTGTACGTTGTGCATACTCAAAAACTTGGTAATACGTATTGATTGGCACATTTCCTCAAAAATATGAAGAAATTCTAAACAAATTTCAAAATCTTGTCTTTTTTCTAATTAACTAAAGTTAGTAAATATACTTAAGTCGACTTAAGTCGGTGAGTACTCTTTGTATGTTTTCCATAGGGTATTTTTAAAGCACGTTTTAGCCTCTTCTCCCTTTGGAGCAAAAGCAAAACATCCAATACAACCTGTGATGGTTCGGTGTTTTTTTGTTGTTGTTGTTACGTGCAGCGTGCATTGGTGTCGTTTATTGTGTAGTTTTGAACCGTGCACAGCCCACATAACACCTCGCTTAGGTTCACCATCGCCTTCAAAAGTCATGAATTTCCATACTTATTTATTCTTTGTATAAAGATGAAAATCGGCTATGGACCCTGTTCCTATACTTGTTGCATGCATCCGACTGTGCGTTCCGTGCTCTGCACCGACTCGAAGGTAAAGAATAACTAACTAACACCACTACCAGCGTCAGCGCAGCGCATCTTCAATATTCGAACATTCAAACCATTCGAGCTTTGAAAACGCAATACAACGACTTAAATACCTGTCTAACCCACTGAGAAAAGCAATATATTTTTCTCGCCCTTTATACCAATGCCTGCTTATATGCGCCTTTTTTAAGATCTATACATATATATCATTTCTATAGCTATTCACACACGATTTTGTTCATTTATTATTACAGACTTTTCAATCATTTGGTACATTTTAAATTTTATACTTGCTGATATTACAGCAATTAACTGGTTTTTGTGTTCCATTAAGAATTACATTTTTTTATGTAAATTGTGAGTGTTTGTAGGTTTCTTATGAATGTTTTATTTCGTTGGAAAAATTAACTCTTTCGACTGGGATCGAAGGCGCAGTTGAGCTAAGAAGGAGTCGATGACGTCGTCTGCTGTGTTAATTTTTCCTATTAATTGATTTATACGAAAAATTAACACAGACGATGACATCGACTTCTTCGTAGCTCAGAGATTGGTAGAGCTGGCACTATAGTTGGGGGTTCGATCCCCATCGGAAGAGTCATTTTTTCCAAAGAAATAAATTACACATAAGAAACCTACAAACCCTCAAAATGTAATTATCAGCAATTAGTTTGAGTTGTTAAGGATAACTAACGATGAGTTTATTAAGGTAAATCCTAGAATGATATAAATTAGAGTGGAATAAATCTGTGAAGTGCGCAATTGGTGCGCAACTGCTACTCAGTTGTAAATACAAGTTGCACCTACACGCTGAGCGCTCTAGCGTAACACACGGAGCACTAGGTTCAGTTAAATACGCATACACTACTTGGAACATGCTCAGTCGTTATCTGCACGCGTTCTGGTACAGTTCGCACTCGACTCTAATCTCTGCCTCTGGTCTGGTGTGCTGAAATCGACGTAAAAATACGTAAAAGTTTAAACACGTTTAAGAACCAGCAAGAGGAAGATGTGTCCAATTGTTATATCGCAAATGGTAGTTTAGTTATGAACTTATGAGAGATATTCATCATTTGAAATTTGTTTGGCGCAGTGATTTAAGTAACTGGAAGTTACGCACGTGTTTATTTAGTGGGTGGTAAGAAAATGAATCGTTGTCATCGGCAACCCAGTTCGACATACCTACGCAATGTGACATTACGAAAATGCAAATAAACTTGAAGAAAGTAACAATGAATAGCTAAAGTTTTTTTTTTTATCATAATCAAGAAAAAGTAAAAACGAACGTTGAAGCATAAACTTTTATCTGTGATATTTATAACTTTATGTGCGTTTTAAAATAAAACAAAATATGAAATAGATAAACATTGAAACCCACAAAAATAAGAATTATTTATGTATAAGTTATATTTTGTTTTTATTTTTAACATTATCTTTCTTATCGCTGGATGATTTTATGATTATTTCATTGTATAAAATTAAGTCCTGAGAAATTCATCTAGAATCAAAACAAGTGACACTAATAATATATATAGGTAGCGATAAAACAACTGTAAAAGTTAAAGGACAAAAGGACGACATGGGACATCATAACAAACGCAAGAATGTGATGCGTCGAGCAAAAAAGACAAATGGTATGTTCATTGTACAATTTATATAAGTAAGAAAAATTATGCTTCCTTCAATTGTCAATTACATTAAATAAAGTAAAAAGGTAGAAGGACAATTGCAGTTGCGTAGTTTGGATTAGTAAGTATTGACGTAGTGGCCGAGTAAATTGCACTACATATACCTAGTGTGTGGGGGCAAACCGCTACAAATCGTTCTGCGTTAATAGCCTGTAATTTTCCAAACGGGATAATCACGGTGTTCACAAAACATTCAAGCCCATTGAAATTATAACACACACAAACAGCCACAGCACCCGCAATTAAGTGTATGTATAGTACACATAAATTCACTTTCCATGAAATTTATGAATGTATATAGTAATATACAAACGAATTGAGTGCATAAACAACGCAATTCTGCTGCAATAAATGAAATTCCAATGATATGATTTTGTTTTGTTATTATTATGATATTGGAATTGGGCTTGGCGTTAACTATATACGAATGATGAAAAATCATAAAAGTAATAAACTTTTATGAACACTAAAACGATGGCAGTATTTTTACTATCAATTTTGTTTATGTTTAGAGGTTAATCTTTTTAAACTAGATTTAAACGTCAATATTGTAAACTTATATCCTATAAACTTGTATCCTAACGTAACGTCGCGTCGTGTTGTGTCGTGTCCGTGTCCCTTTTAAGATTCGCTTGAGCACATCGGCACAACCTTTCAACCGCAAGCCGCGAGCGAAGACGAAACGAGCAATGTCGGTTAGAGATAGATGTAACATGAATGTGTGGCAATGTGTATGTTGAGAGATAGATGTAACATGAATGTGTGGCAATGTGTATGTAGTATCTAGTAATGATCCTATTGCATTCGTCGCGCCTTAATACGAGATGCAACCAACAAAACAACAACAACCAACACGTTTGATCCCTTCAGCTTCAGTTTGGCTGTATGCGCACGTCACACGTCTTCTCGCTTAGTCGCTTAGTTAATTCATACCATTCCCTAGCTTTGGCTGAATACATTTAACAGCGAACAGTAATATAAGTAACAAATCATCCATCTATATTCTTATTCTATACCTATAATATTGTATATACAGGGTGTCTCAATTAAAACTGAACATATGATTTAGCTTGTAATGCATGGTTCATGATTGACATAACATAGACATAGAACATAACCTGCAAAGTAGAAACATACAAAACGCTATATACTACGGTTCACAATGACACGTAAAATAACATAACCGTAGTATAGCATTTTGCATGTTTCTACTTCGCAGGTTATGTTCTATATCATGTCTATGTTATATCAATCATGAACCATGCATTACATGTATTTCCCTGTGTTCTATTTTATCCGGGACAAGCAATTACATTGTATGGGATTGAGATTAGGAACCAAGGTAGGCAATCAAGAATGCAAAAAGTATCATTCTGTCAAATCCAACGTCATTGTTTTCATCCAATATTGTCATCATGTCACGAACTTGCTTGCCTTAAAGAACTTACCAGAAACACACTTTAACTTGGTCCGTTTTGTAGAATACATAATTATTTTTACAATTTCCGATTTACTTAATAAAGTTATAAAATATTGAGTGAAAATAATGAAGTTTTAGTTGACAGAAAGGTATTCATGTACATTCTTGGTGTAATTGCTTGTCCCAAATTAAATAGAACATAGGGAAATACATGTAAGACGCTAAATCCTATGTTCCGTTTTCATTGAGACACCCTGTATATGTATATTTGTAGGAAGAGTAATTGTTGTTCTGACATGGCGCTGGCTCGTTTTTGGTGCGTGGAGTTCGCGCCCCGCGGCGAGAACTAAAAGTGTTTGAGAAACAACCAAATTCAAGCTTACAATTTACAACAAAAATAAAATATAAGGCAAACCACCAAAACATGAACTGACAAGACAAATCTTTGCTCTTGACCAAAATCACTGATAATGCACTAATAACGAGGGGATTACGAAAATGCAACTCAATGCGCATGCGTGAGTAAGGTACTTAAATATAACTTTCGTGTAATGGGGTTGCCAATAGATATAATTTTAAACAGTACGGTCCGGACACTTCGAAATCTCATTTACAATAAATTACCGGACACGTCGAGCTCTTTACCATTTAACGACCGGCCGGCTTTTTTTTTATTCCAAACAGTCTAGTCTTTTTTCTGTGAGGCTGGCTTACAATTTACTTACAATAGGCGCTAGAACAATTCCAAACTACCTTGCTGAGCCATTTGTATTTAATTGTTCCTCAATCCAGAATATAGAACTGTTGCCGCGCTTTTCATATAGAACTTTAAGGATATGTCTGTTGTCTGATAAAAAAGCTTTTTTGTATGAAAAATATCAAGTTACTATATTACACACATCAGGCACAAGTTATGGCGTTAGCTAGGCAACGCTTTTACAAGTAGGTTTTATCGTTGTCATTTTGTCAATGGCGTAAATAAGTCTGGATCTTCATGGCTCGCAAGTCGCAGTATGCAGGTATATGATATTATGAGACATACATTTTCATGGCTTATTTCCTTGACTTGAAGTTGATCTCTTATCCACGATTCTTTATGATACGTAACGAACCTTTTAAATGCATTTATTTGAATCTGAATGTGTATACATTGAATTTTTCTCTTTTATTTCTATTTTTTTTTATCATTTCTGAACTCGTTTGCATCTCCAGGCTTCCACAATTTACCATTTCTTGTGGTTCTTTTCATATGGCCTTATACGCTAGTGCATTTTATATCAACGTTACTTATCTTCAGCATCACATACTCATGATACTCACAACTTTCTTGCACGTGTGTATGTGTGGACAAAACGAAATCGAGATGAAACTTAATGCGCTGGAGAAGGACCATAACTTTGTTTATTGTTGTTCCACACACACACCCAAGTTCCAAAGGAATCAGAATGAGACGGGTATTATTGGTGCAGTGGGAGTAAGAGATGGAGGGAAAGCAACTTAAGTCCGAAGTGGACTCTAACACATTTCACGTCTCATATACCTGGCGCCGTTCCTCGATCGTTTGCCATGGCCCTAGCCATCATCCATCGTCTCTCTTTCTTTTGACCGTACACCATAATATGTATTTAATTTTTGTATACAGCGAGGATCTTCGAATATTTGGTTTTTTTTTTTTCTAAATTTACTCGAAATTGAAGTAATAATCAGAATTTACTCTGGACGATCAAAATGAGCAGATTGTTAGGGATACTTTCAATTTTCATTTCGATGGAGGTGTAGGTAGATAATGTTTATTTCGGTAGATTTTTCCATGTTCCAGTCAGTATATATATATTCTCTCTTTCAAAATGCAGACGTATAGTTTGGAGGATACCCAAAGTCGTCTTCTAAGCCGGTGCCATCGTCCATGCCATCCAAGCATATTGCTCTCTCCGTTCCTTGTATAGTTTATATGCTTTATACCATCTCAAGTCTCAAGTGTTTTCTTCTGCTTGTTCCCTCTTGATCATCATACCTACATGAACATGTGGAGTGTAGCGCGCTGAACGCTGTGCTACACCAGCATCATCCATCGGCACGACCGATCTCTGAAAGCCGTTTTCTTCTTTTGCCTGTCTCTATCCAACTCTTGCCTTCCAGACATAATGCCTTATTAAGCGTATAGTACTTACGCACGAAGGAGACAAAGAAACAAAAACCTGCTGATGTCCGTCGTCTGATTGTATGTTGTGTTTTGTGTTGTTGGTTGGTTGTAGGTATAGTGTAGTTGATTTTATACCTTCACTTTATCGTTATTCTTATTCTGGTTTCATCGTCCCTTTATTGCCTGTCTGTGTTTCGGCGACGCAATGGTCTCTACGGGTCGTTCCGAGTAAAGTAGACTTAAACCTTAACTCAGCCTAAAGGTCTTCAGGTTTAGTTCGGTCTTCACCTTCAGTCTACGTTCAGTTGTTGTCCATGCTCGTGCAGTTCTTACGATTGTTACTCCTGATTTGTGTAGTTTGCAATTTCATTTTGTTTTTTTTATGTTATAAACTTAAAATATAAAGGACATTGTGGTTTATTATATTTTATAAGTGAGTGTCCTTGTTGTTTTCTACTTTATGTGGTGTTTGACTCACTGATAAATCAGTGCAGCTTCATTAAAAGTGCCACCATAAACAAATCATGGTTTGGATTGGGGAACTAGGTAAATATTAACAAACGTTTATTTTCAAATGACATTATAAAGTGCGTTTTGTAGTTTTCTGTATGGTTTAGTTGAAAAAACTACTAGTTTACTTTTAAGTTCCGTAAAATTATTTTTTAGTGTGTAAGGGTGTAAATTTTACTTTTAAGTTCCGTAAAATTATTTTTTAGTGTGTAAGGTCGACCTATTTCTGGCGCCGGGCTAACAACATTTCTTTTTCTTTTCTTTATTCTCCAATTTCCACGAATCTTCCTTACTTGCATCAACTTCAATATTTTCCGACAATCTGAAATTTGACAGATTAGTCGGGTTGGGACGATCACCAATACCAATCATTTTAAATGCGATTTTTATATAAACATTCGCGATACTTTCCTATCAATAAATAACGTCTCAGTAAGCCGTTACAGGCATAACTGAAGCGGAGTTAATGTTGGTACTTAAATTAAGTACAAAGGAATAATGGTTGATTCAAAAGTGAAGTCCTGCAAAAAACAATTTAAGAAGACTTACTTCAGGGAACTCATAGAAGATAACAGTAATGAACATCAAGAAGACGAATTAACGAAGAAGATCTTTCTGCACTTTCTATACTTTTTATTATTCTTTGAATCAAAATCACATTGTAATCACAGTAATGCATGTTAATATAAATTTGAATTAAAAAAGTTATTCATCAATCGACCGATAAGTAATAGATATGAATATTGCAGGTAAGTAAAACAACTTTGTTTGGTACGACTTAACTTAACAAATTTTGGGAATCAGTTACAACTCTCTCGGGCCATGTTCGAAAAGTTTACTAATGAATTTAAAAAGGAAGATTGTTTGAAATCCACTTCTTCATATATGTCGATTAGGTTAGATTTGGTATAGGTTAGATTTGGTAAAGGAGCGGATGGACAGTGTATTAACGGCCAGGGAATTTTTTTTTGGTTTGGGGGGGGGGGGGGGGGGGGGGGTTATTTTTTTTTTTTTCATTTTTTTATTTTTTTCCTTTTTTCTTTTTTCATTTTCCTTTTTTTTCTCTATTACTTTTTCTTTTCTTTTTTTTTGATTTACATCTGCTATCCGGTTTTTCGGGTGATTTCTCAAGGTAAATTCGC
>JARJEB010024531.1:0-10247 GCA_030264535.1 Liometoxenus newtonarum
AGCGGGGCCGGGCCCTCCTAAGAAATCTCCAATTCGCCAAGTGCGAAAAAACCATTTTGCAATTGCTCCAAAATGAGCGGTAAATTTGAATGTTAACCGTGATTGGTGGGCCCAAATGTATAGTAGGTATGAGATACATGTCTTAACTTCGGTTTTATTTTTTAAATTCGTATTATTATTTTTCTTATTCTGGCCCCGGCCCCCCTGAGAAAATCATAAAGTCGGCGCCTATGGTGTCGTGTACGTGTACAACACGGTTTTCTATTTCTACCGTCTGGTTTACGGCACTTCCTAAAATTCTAATCTAAATACCTATCGCAACGCATAGTTTTGCTAGACACTGACACTAGACTATTATAACTCTAAACTTATATACACCCATATTTGATATAGCAAAGTGACATGTTTACTTTTTAGTCAACATTTACAAGGATTCACAAAGATTGCGTGGCAGACGTTGCTATATTTCCGTAATCAGTATTCTCATCGAAATGTACTTGATAACAATTTTCTGTATAATTTTATGCTATACTATAAATACGTTCGAATTGTAGTACAGAATTGGTATTAGCAGAAATTTTAATTCTGACAATCTTTGAAATTGAAAAGATAGGACATTTTTCTCTCGAAATTTTTTTGCTTTATCAAATTGATTGAGTCGAGTTTCTGAAATTTCAAATTTTCCGAGAATCTCATTCAAACCCCGTTTAAGGCGATTGTCTAGTAAAATCAAGCATACTTATATCTATAGCAAATTAAGGTTAAACTTGGAAGCATTTTTCTCGAAAACTATCAAGTCGATTTTTTTTTCATTCAAACGTTATTTAAATGCACTCATTTTCTGCTTCATCATCTAACTGTTCAAGAGTTTGTCTTATAATTGTCAGTACAATTATTTAAAATAATCAGTGCGGCGACATTACTAAAATTTTACTAAAATCGTTTGGTAGTTTTTGAAAAGTATGAAAATTATTAGAAATAGAAAATCAGAAAAATCATCATCTAACCACTCAAGAGTTTGTTTGTTTTTCAGTACAATTATTTGAAAATAATTTGTCCGCGACATTACTAAAATTTTACTAAAATCGTTTGGTAGTTTCTGTTGAAGCACACTGGTTTATGTTTGTATGTGTCAATTTATATTGTTCATTTGAATGATGCGCATATGGTTTGTGACATCAATTCAAACTGAGATTGAATAAAGAACGACAGTAACGCTCGAGCGCTGGTAGCAAGACGTTGTCTTATTTTTTGGTCCGTTAAATGGCGTGTGCGCCATGACAGCGAACTACGGTCCAACATTCCGTTTCCATTTCAATTAAATATATACAGTCCACTAAAATTACAACCAATTAACATCTTGACGGGAACAAGATCGATTCCGTCTTAGACCGTAGACGGAATCGAACCAAACCAAACCAAACCAAACAAAAGGACTATCCAGGAGTGACATCCGCAGAACGGATGCTGCTACAACAGTTTCTGAAAAGTATGAAAACTATTAGAAATAGAAAATCAGAAAAATGATCGTAGCTGCAGCGTATGATACCTATTTTACTCGACGCTCGAACCTCGAAGTTTATTGTTTCGCGTATGCGTTTCAGCTTCAACGCGATTTGTATTGCGGTAGGTCGTCTGAAGTTCGCAGCGCAGCGCAGGATTTCAAATGCAATTATTTTTATTTTCACATTCATTCAACTCAATGGACTGCTACCGCTATTAGCCTGGCTTATTACTTACTGCCTGGCCTTTTAGTTTTCAGCTATTATTATAGTACACGCTGTGTGCATGCATGTATGACATGTGAGCAAGTGTAGATTTTAGCAAAATGCTTTTAAAACAACAAAGTAGAACTAGAGATGTAGATATTGTTCATTTGGCAATGGCCAATGCTATAAATACATAATTTATGTGAATTCACACAATGTAGAAATTTAGTGGGTTTGTTCTGGGATCTCACGTTATCGCAAAACCAGCCGTTGTACATATATATTCATGTCAAATTCAGTACATTTGGAAAATGCTGGAAAAAAGTATTTTCATATATTTAGCATTAATATTGCTGATAAAGGTATGTAGGGATAGGAAAGTAAGGTAATCATGAAAAAATCAAAGTTGACCTAAGGTCAAAAATCAGCTTTTTTAAAAAACAAAAAATATGTTCTCGTAGCTCTTTCAATTCTCAACATTTCAACACCTATAACATTGTTTCGTCGGATGCATAGTTTGTGAGATATTAATTCGTAAACTTTCGTATTAGTAACATATCACAAAACAATTAGAATTGAATATACCCGTTACCATGGCGACTCCCTAACAAAGTAAATACTCAAAATAGACAAATATGAACCATATGAAGATTAGATTAGCATATACGAAATATGTAATATACTTATACACAGGGTGTTTTAAATATGCGGTATACTGGGTGTGTCAAATATTATTATTCATTTTCAAATTATTATTTTTTAATTTACGTATAAAATAAATCGGTGCGTTAAATTCGCAGCGCACATCTTTCCGGCCATATACAGTATTCGTAGATGTCGTCGATTGTAAAAGTAATTTTGATCTGAAAGTGGAAATGAACTAAATTTCTGTGCAATTTCCACTTTCCGATCAAAATTACTTCCTCGAAATCATACTGTATATCAGACATGTCAACTAGTTTTCGCAGAAGATCGACTCTTCCAATAAAAAATGTTTCGCAATCGACTCAAAACGGACATGAAAAATATTTATACATCTCTACTTCTCACACTACAAATCTAGTTAACAAATAAACGATTTTTTTCATTTTTGTTAAGCAAAAATTTCGATTTTCGATATTGACATATACAGGACGATCGACGAAAAATGGTGCTGCGATCGACCGGTTGATCGCGAATGACCTTGTTGACACCTCTGCTGTATATAGTCGGGAAGTTGTGCGCTGCGAATTTAATGCACCGATTTATTAATTTTCCAAAGTATGGGTAATACCAAAAAAAAATTTGTTAATTGCTTGAGATTTCGTAAGCGCCACTGGATAATAATTTATAGAGTTGATCTATTCAAATATAAGTAGTTAATATTTCGATTGTATTTAAATTTTTAAAAATCACATTTAAATACCTTGAATATAAAACAGAAATTTATTTCGTTTTTTTCGATTGAAGCACCAGTCAAAACGTAGTGTAGTGTTGTCGTGCTGTGTTGTGTCGAAAACACCTTCGCGTTCGCTCGAATATTAAATAAAGTTCCAGCATACGCGTAGATATATGTATTTAATTCTCTTTTTACTGTCGGAACAAAATTTCGTGTGGAATGTAGAAAATATTTTCAAGAGTGTAAAACCCGTTCGGTTCGAGATTGTGTCGATTCCTTAACATCTATCATTTTGGTTGGTAGAGAACTAGGTCTCTCGAAAATAATGAAATGAATTTCTCAATTCCTGCTGCTGCAGAGTGCCGAGTACACCGGCAGGTTGATTATCAGGAGTTATTACATAACGTGACTATTCGAGCGAACATAATTCAACATTTCTTTATACGAGAAATTCCTTTTCGAGTAACATCTAACCTCATTTGTTTTGTAGGGCAATTTGTTGCGTTCATAAAATGCGTGCGAAGGGAATCAGAAAAACATCATATTTACGTAAAATTTAAATAAATTGTTGTGATGATATTATTTATGTATGCTTATGTCATGCATGGATGATCCAGAACTAGAGAATTATGGAAAATGCTAATGGATGTCAGGGGCGGATTTAGACACTGAGCAATTGGACTGTTTTACGAAGGGAGAAAAGGGAGAAAAAATAATAAAGGACTATAGGAAATTAAATCCCCCGGGCCTATTTCATAGTTCAATCCGTCCCTGATAGAAGTGCACTTGCACTTGCAATTGCATCATTGCAATGTTACTGTTGCACTCTGCACTCCGTAAACGTGTAGGTCGTGTAAGTTGTATTTACACTTGGAAACGTAAATGTGCGCTATGCGTTCGCCGTAACTAAGTACGTTGCTCTAGTCTAGTCTAAAAACCACTTACTTACATGCAAATGCAAATACATACCATGATACACACTAGTGACATTGTTATACATTACATACGATGAGACTTAGTATTGTCACCTTGAATCGAAAAACATTCTTGTTGATCAAGAATTATTCAATATATTTTTTAAAAAAAATATGTTTTCATTGAATCAATGACGCGACTATTCATATTCACTTCGATTGCAAGTAGATAATAAGAGTTGATAGTAAGTAGAGTGTTTGCTATTTAGTTGAAAAAGTTGAGTTGAACGAAACGAAAAGGCTCGCTTATTCAGTTTGCTTGGTGACGCTGACGCGAGCGAGACGCGATATTGCCTCGCCGTTAGTCAGTCCACCGTTCGTGATCGTTCGGCGTCGACGACGACGAGCTTGCGTTGTGTTGTGAATAGAAAACACCATGACGGAGCAGGAGCGAGGCGATGCGATGCAAGCAGCAGGAAGGCAGGCAGGCAAGCAGGCAGCCTTGTAACCAGCCAGCCCGGGCTCTTTAGTCTAGTAGATCTTTGTACCGTTCGCGCGGTGGTTCACTTTCTACATATATGTATACTAAACAACAACAATTACTGATTGTGAGAGAAAGAGAAATTCTATTAATAAAAAAAATTAATTAAGCCGGAGCTGTTGTTGTTATTATTGTTTTCTCTGCACTAGTGTGTGTCTGTGTGTGTGTGTGTGTGTGTGCATGTGTGTGTGTATGTGTGTTTAATAATTTCGACGAGTCAGACCGTTTCGTTTACATTATTCCCAACTCGTTTCGTTCACTTCACGTAGCCCGATAAATCAAAAAGAATCAGGATAAATCAAACAACGAACCATGTGTTATTGTTATAAATTGTTAATTGTTAATAATAAATACGAATTGTTTACGAATATCTATCATTCAGCACTGTTTTAACTGATTTATTCGCATTTGATAATTCGGGTAAAGAACAAGTTGTAAGTAAAAACTGCAAAAAAGAAACCGCGCTCAGAAAAACGAAATATTGTTGTAAACAAACTAACGTGCCTGGTGTGTGGTGTAGATACGAGTACGTCAGCGACACACACGTTTTATTTAATAATACCTATAACAACAACAGAACGAAAACGTTACCGAGGACGATGAGTTCAGAAATTATGTTGTATTTCATCTCATCGCTGCATTCACGAACTTTTTTTTTTTTTAGTTGAAATTTCTTTAGGTTTCGACTCGACAGAACGCGGCGTGCCGAAGAAACCGACCACATGCTTACCCACCCGCACACAAGATTTACATAATTCAATAAACACGTTGTTTTACACAATGAATGCAATAATGATGCATCAACTTGTGTGTATATCTTGTCATGTGTGTATTTCTATTCTTTCTTTTATATGCGAATGCGCTCGGAAACAAAATCTAAATTTAACTTGTAAATATATGCGATGCGGTTGCAACTCTTAATTAGCGTACTTGCAAGTTAGTATTTACCTAACTATTGCTTGCAATAGTTTGAATAAGTATATAAATTCAAATTTATAAACATTCAAGTCTGCACTTAGTGCCTTCAGTGCTAGTGCATTTGTCCCATATATTTTTATTTATTACTTCGGTGGTTTGCACATTTGCTCAAAACTATACGAAAAGTCGTGACGGCAACAAATTACTTTATGACTAGGCAATAACAACAGCTAGCAGCTCCAAACTCGTTCTGAAAATTTATAACAGGTGTTTTAATTATAAAATTACAACTCGTTTGTGTATTTATAATATTTCCAGGTTAGATAATAATAAACAAGTTAAAAAGTAACACGCAGAAAGTATGTCCACGTGTTTTGAGCGCAAATAAACATATAAAAACTGTGACAGTTCATAAATAGCGAGTTCGGAGTGCAGTTGAGCGAAACTGAAAACTGGAAACAATCAAGAGACAAGGCAAGCCGGCAAAGTTGTTCTTCTTTTCAGCTGTATGTCTGCTGCTTGACTTGCAAGAAAAAAATCGTAGTATTCGTTTCGTGGCGGGTGTCGTACAAACGTTCACGGTATAAGCAGTGCAGTGGCGTGCTGTAAGGATGGCAGCAGTCAGGAGCTAACAGTGGAGGATGCTGGGAGGCGTAGGGGCGGCCGGCATTGCGGACTCTGTTCGCTGGTCGCCCGCGTCTTCCGGAAAGCCATGTGCGGTGCGGCTAGTCGCAGGGGCAGTGGCGAATCCTACCAGGAATTAACTGCTCCAGAGGAACAGGAACAAGTACGAAATAAGTAGATTGAATTTTTATTTCAAACTTTTGAAATTTCAACTAGAAAATTACTTTATCGTTTTAAAATGGGACACATTGCATGAGGAGGGACAATATCTTCACGGAAAAAATCATTTGAATGACTTAATAACTTGAAGTTGGCGCTCATTCACAAATTATGATCAACCGTTCCACTTTTGCGTTCAATAAATCTTTGTGTGGTTTTTATAATGAATTTTTATTTCAAAGTTTTGAAATTTTAACTAGAAAATTACTTTATGGTTCTAAAAATGGACAAATTGCATGAGGAGGAACAATATCTTCACGGAAAAAATCATTTGAATGACTTAATAACTTGAAGTTGGCGCTCATTCACAAATTATGATCAACATTTCCACTTTTACGTTCAATAAATCTTTGTGTGGTTTTTATAACTATTATATGTGTTTTCATTGTTTCAGGTGAGTGTTTTCAATTAAACTTCAACTACAATTTACCTCGCAATTTACCTAGGGATGAAGTCGAATGTTCTTGAAGGCGGTGAGTCTACTAAAACTAAAGGGATTTATGCAAAATGATCGGATCACTTGGAGTCCCGTGACAGATCACTCACTACTCGATCACTATAATGTTCACTGAGGTTTTCGAACAAATTTACGAATTTGAGGTAATCCGCTCGATTGTAGTTCGATTTTATTCGTCAATGTTCTAGTGAAAACAAATCTTTATCTTTTTCTCAATTTTCCTAAGTAAATAAATTTTTTTTTATGCAGATCGTCATTGAGTTTTCTCCTAATTTTTTGAAATAATTAAACACTTTGAAGTGATCGATCGCGAGTACGTTTTCAAACTTAGATCGCTAAGGTAACCGATCACTGACCGGATAAGTTTTCTTAAATGCCTTAAATCAAACAAAACATATATTTTCTATCGGGAAACACTTGGGTTGAATCCATTTCTGAGCGCTCACTTCTCCAAAACGAACATGTTTCACGCGCTTATAAGCGCCAACTCGAACGCACCTTTAGTGCCAAATTTTTTGTGCGTGGCGACTCAAACAATTTCAGAATTCGAAACCCTAAACTATTTAATTTGAGAGAGAGAGAGAGAGATATAGAGAGAGAGAGAGAGAGAGAATGCTGATTTAATTAATATTGATGCTGAAGTCATAACGGAAAAGTTTTAACTTCCTCAAGGGGGCGCTATACAGTTACTGCAGTTTATTATACTTTCATAGTTTTGACATGTACTTATCTACCTACTTACCTTTATTATAAAAACAACTTCGAAAAGTTTGAAAGTTGTAAGATTCGCACGTTCTCTTCTTGCCTTATTTTGCATGAATATTTGAACGAATAATCCCTGCCCTGTCTTTCGACGAGTGTTGTGTGCAGTACCAAACAAGCTTTTATCGATCAAACTAACTTATCATTGAAAAGCGTAGGGAATTTAATGCCTTTGCGAAAGCCTAAAGCCAAAAGGGGGAATCTAATTTAATTATCGATTTAAGTGCTTTGCTGACAAACGACGATTGCATATATAAATATTTATTCATTCTTTCAATTGATGAATGAGAAACGAAAATGAGATGATTGCTTTTGGTCTCATTGTTTGGAACCTTCAAGTTTTGAAACAATAACATTCTAATTGAAAATTCCATGTGCATTTGTGTATTGTGTAATATTTTGAGTTGAGTTTTCGGCAATTCCACCTCAAATGAGAAAAATAAATGTGTAAAACTATAAATAGAATCCAAACAACATTATCTGTTATTAGAATACTGATTCGTATTGAATATTACTCACATCAGCATAGCATGCATTATCGAATTGTCTGTTAAATGTGTCAAATGTCATTCAATCAATAATAGTAGATTATATCATTAAGCGTATAAGTGACACTTTGTGTGGCGAGTAAGAACGGTTGACCGACGAGCACAGCGAGTCGGACAATTCCTACGAGCCATACAAAGTCACTTATACGTTGAATGATATATACTAAATGAACAAAATGATAAATGAACAACGTCGAGGTTATGGCATTTGACGTTTGTTACCGTTACGCCTGTTGTGTTGCATAGGACTGCTCTACTGCGTACTGCACGCCGATTGGTCCGTTACCGTTACGCGAGTTGGGTTGCATAGAATTGCTCCACTGCGTACTGCACGCCTATTGGTCCCAAATCACTTTATGCTCCTAGGAGTATAAGTTATTATGTGTATCGGAGGCAGCATAAAGCTACACTTATACAGCATGCAACAGTGAATGTAATGTGTCACTTATACGACGTTCGGAGATAAAACGTTTTATTAGTTAAGCAGAAAATTTAAATAATGAGCCATATCCCAGAGATCGGCAGACCTCAACTAGCGAGACGCATACGTCTTTTTGGGAACGTTCGGTTTTGTGCAGGTGGTGCATCAACATTGAATGAAACTATATAATGGCATAATAGCTCCTAATAAATATGGAACTTGAAAATTTGAAATTAATAAAATATGAAATTATTTGAAATTTCAATTTTTTTTTTAATCTTGAAGCAATAGGGCGTGCCTGGACACTACAGGCACGCCCCGTGCGCACGCCTATGAGTGTAGTGTACCGGAAAGTTGCAATGTAGACTTCTAAACTATAAAAACAAAGCAACAAAAGTCATTAAAGTCCACGTTCATATAAAATGAAATATTTGTTTTGTAGTTGTAGGTGCGGAAGGTAAATACCAAAATCGTGTTGTAAACTCCATTGTAAATGACTAATTTATAAAACCAAACCAACGGAAATATCGAAATAACAACAAAACAGAAAAAGTATTGTCCTATTACATTTAACGATTTAACACATGTTGACGCGTCGGACTTTAATGTTTTAACATTTAACGTTTTATGTTGTTGGACATAAATTTGAATAAATATAATATCAAAAGGTATGGAAAATTTTGGTTGTTATGCAAAACAACTATAAGGGTATTTTCAGATATTTCAGTTCAGACGGTAAAAAAACGAAAACATACCAACATACGGAAAATGTAAATTTCAAAATCCAACATCTGCTTACCGTTTACAACGTCACAAAATCCAACCATCAGAAAACTGTAAATTTATACATTTACATGAAAATGAATACATGAATATGCATGAAAAGTCCAGACGATATAACAATATAAATAGATTTGTTGTTTAATGTTTGATAAATTGCACTTAAATTGTTTTCGTCACTTTTGTAAATTTGCAAATATAGAAGGATCTGATGCGATAAATATAAATGCTTGTTTTATTTATCAAAGAGAAATGGAGAGAATGAAGGAGGAACCGACCAAATACTGAAGATATGGCGTAGGAAAGTTATGGTTTTGTTAGTTTCCGACTGCTCGAGATATCGACTTATCTCCACGAATCCAATTCCCCGATTCAGATTTAGTGGTGTGGATAATTGTGGATAATTGTGGTGTGGATCAATCGATGAACAATGAAGACAGACCCGAATCGGAGACTAACTCACGTAAACCTAACCTAATAATCTACAAATCTAACTAAACGTGAACCGGTGTACATCAAACGTAAACATTACGTTTGCGAGTTTGCGTCTTTCGCTGTTCGCAATGCATGATGCAAAGAAAATAAAAGGTCTACCAACACAAGTTCCAGAAATCTAGGAGAAATTCCAATGTTATGAGTCATCTTAATTTCAATAGATAATTCACCAAGACGTCAAATTTCAAACTTTAAAAAATGTTTTCTCCTCAAAAACCATGTTAAAAAAATTAAAAAATGTAGGGATGAATAATTTAAACCGTAGTTTCACAAAAAAAAAATTAAATAAATCGGTACGGGTTCGCACCGCACAACTTTCTGGCCATATCCAATATGATTTCGTAGAACTCGACGATTGTAACAGTAATTTTGAGCGGAAAGTGGAAATTGTACAGAATTTTAGTGATATAAAAACCTAATCAATCACACTACCGCTTTTCGATCAAAATTGCTTTTACGGTCGACGAGTTCTACGAAATTG
>JARJEB010024536.1:0-10470 GCA_030264535.1 Liometoxenus newtonarum
GTAGCGAGGCGAAGCCGAGCGGAGTAACTGCCCGAGCGATCATCTGCAAAAACATCAGCAAACTCTACCCCGTTCCTTTTTGCCATAACCATAATGTTGTTATAAATTATATTCCACAATAGTTGGCCAAGGACGGTCCTTGTGGCACGCCCCTATTAATTTTGTGTTCTTCGTTCTCATAAGTGATGTAGTACCTATCTACCTATTTTGAAGGTAGCTCTTGACTATTTCGATTAAGTACCTACCTAGCCGCGGTGGTCGAATGGTCAGAGTGTTCAGGCATAATGTCGCTCGCCGCCAGACCATGGGTTCGAATCCCATTCAGGCGAGAATTTCCTTTCACATACAGCATTACTAAAGTCAGCAGGTCAATTTTATAAAATTTTCGAATTTTGCTTCATTCGAAACTACCACAGTAGTGTCATCTGACTATACATTCATTAAACTTTGAATTAATAACAACATGCGTTGTTGCCACGTGCAAATTTCAAATTTGCCGCCACTTTTCCACAAATTTATAAAAACCGCAAAAACTCTTAAACCTTGTTATACGTTTCGGATTCTTGTAAATGATAAAAGAATTAATGTCCTAAAAATTCTACCGGAAATTGAACCAATGTATGTATGCATGTTTCACAAACATTTTTGAGGTTAAAATACACATGGACATAAGTTTGTTAAGGTTAGTAAATGAACGCTACTACTTAGCATTGAAATATTTAATTTGTCATTCAAAATTTAATCAAAAAACCTATTCTATTAGTTTCATTTCGTTCATCTGGCTGCCTGATATTTGGTATATGTATCCACACAATGGAAACGTGCGTAGTCTCAGCTGCGCATGCGCAGTAGTTCTAAACCGCTGTTGAAGTATGCCGAACCAATCTAATGTAAGCAATACGTCAAACATGTCAAATGTGTGATTTGTGTTGTCATAAACGTCAATTACATTGAACGCAACGCTTATTACATACATATATTTACAATATTAAAAAAAAAAGCACAACATTAACAAATAATTGCTAAATTATCAAAATCAAAAATTTCCAAAAAAAAATCATACAAATTAGCATTACATGTAGAAATGTCACTATTGACATTTATTTCCTCAAATGTAAATATGCAATTTGACATTTATTAAATGGCAACTTCTTAGCAAGACGCAGGGTATGTCAAATGATTAATTAAATTGCTTATTTACATGATAGGAATACAATTAAACTAAACGGCACAACTTCGTGACGTAATACGTAATATGACATTTGTCATATGTCAAAACATCCACCACCAGAAGATGGCAACAACGCTTTTGATTACCGACTCTGAACTACTCCGAAAAGTTTATAACGAGAGTCACTGTTTTTTTTTATGATTTGTGTTACAATTTTATGGTAGAATGTGTGTATCGATTGATATGTTCTTAATTAATAATGCATATACACGAGCGGGGGGAGAGGGGGGGGGGGGCTTCATCACACCTAAATTGACATTGACAGAACATTAATCAGTTTTAAAGTACTCGGAGTAGTTCGGAACTACTCTAGAGTAGTTTTGAGTTACTCCAAGTAGTTTAGAGCTACAGACAGCAAGCTACACAAAAACAAGTACAGTGCACTTAAATTGTGTTCCATTTTTGTTCAGTGCAGCTTGTAGTAGCTCCTTCGTACAAATCGAAAGCAACAGATATGTCCAAAAACAATTTTCGCTTTCTTCGTTTTTCATTTTGACTTGTAACAGTTGGTATAATATAAAGCAGGTTAAATTTAACTTAACCTTAGTCCGGTCCGTCATCTATTTATAGAAAATAAAAAGATCACATTTTGATTTGATTTGCAGTTCACAATTAGATTATCATCGGTTTCACAACAAAAATAAAATTTTCTTTTTATCCAGAGAGTTTTCGATTTTCACCAACAGCTTATCATTGTAACTTTAACCTAAAAATGTTTTTTTTTAGTTTTCAGTTTTTTACTTTTAACTATTTGTTATTGTTTTACAAATTTGACCCCAATTAGTTATATTTACATTGAATACCTACAAAAATGTCACTATATGTTTCTGTTCGCAGGTATTTCAAATTGCGCATGTGCACTAGCACCTAACAATGTTTAAATTTCGAAAATTGACATTCAACATCAAACGTTAAAACTTAGTACGGTACGAACCAAGCACAATTTGTTATTAAAAAAAAGAAGTAATTTAGTAACTTATTTACAATCTTATTTTTCATAATTATAATTATAATGTTCATTTTGTTTTGTTTTTCAGTTTTTCATACTTAGCGAAGCGTTTTACAAACCTTCCACAAAATTAAATTACAACTAAAAATTGACTAATAAATTAACCTATTTTGTCAGTTATTAAATCACGCAATGACGCTTTGCTCCAACAACCTACAAACATTTTTGTTCCTAATTGAATTATGTTGGAACAAACTTATTATTGAATAAAATAGTATAATTACTAAGAGACGTGTAAGTATAATCAAATTAGAATAATGAGAATAAGGAAGACCCAAATTTGAAGTAAATGAACTTATATCAATATTTTGGGTTTGTTCCAACACAATGTTTTTTATGTGTTGGAACAAACCGTTTCAGTGCTACATGCGCATGCTCGTTCACTGCACTGATCCAAGCTAGACAACTTAATGACTATCAAAAACGAATATTAACTGCTTTCGATTTACCCACTCTGAAGCACTCCGGGTAGTTCCAAAAGTTTAGAGAGTAGATAAATCGAAAGCAGCTATTACATTATCATATATATATTGTAATATATAATATTATTCATAATTCTTTTTTAAGCAAAATTTTTGCTACTTTATGCTCATTTGTATAATTTTCGAGCCACCATTTTGTGTTTGTTTGTTTTTCTATTTGAATGAATTTATTTGAGTTTCTAAATGTCCATATCGAGTAAATAAAGTATGAAGTCTTCGAATGTTCGAATGACAGCGTGCACCACAAAGACAACGAACCACGTGATGACAAAGCGATGCGCCATTGACGTTTCGATTACGTTTACGTCGACGTCCTTGTCTCAGTCGGATTTTTGTGTGAGTGGTGGGTATTCTTGATCATCACCAAATTGAAATCCATCTTTCGGAGGCGACTCCACCGCAACGGACATCTCGCGAAATTTTTCCGATTCTAAATCATTTCGTATTTTAATTTGGGAAACGAACAACAATCAACAAGAGAAATATGCACACAGAGTATTAAAAAAAAAAAAGAAACAAGATAAAAAATACTAAAATGAAGCTACGAACGTTTACGTCACATGTCACAATTGACAAGCTGTCAAAAAAAAAAACAAAATCAGTGAGTTGGCAACAATGGCAAACAAAAACAAAATCGGTGTGTTGCCTTGCCGGCATTTCATGGAGGTGACAAATGACAGATGACGTACGTACGCAAATATTCGTTGCATCGATTGTTAATATTCAATTTGCAAATAACTACAAAACTAAACTACAAATAATAATAATAAGATTCTGAAAATCTTGCCAGTAGCATCTTGGTGTAGGCAGCTTCTACTTAAACTGAAGGAATCTGATGGGGAGTTGAGGAGTTTGGTTAGGTTTCAAGATCTATATTTTTTGTTTGTTTGTTTTGAAGTACATGTACCAATTTGTATAACCCAATTATTAGTGTTACATATTTTGTTATACTGAGGATTTGGTTGAAAATTTTGAAATATTGAATTTTATAATTAAATATATACCAAGTGTTCTAAGAAAACGTTAAAATTTAAATAGTACCGTGAACAAAACGTGACATGACTTTTTGCTCATAGTATTTTTTGTACGAGCGCTCAATCAAAAAATTGACAAGTGACAGTTGACACTTTGACAGTTTGAGTAGCGTACTGAAAGTCTAACATTGTTTAATTTCTTTTTCCAGTGTCTAGTGTTTTCTTGGAACACCTGGTAATAAATTAAATGGGTAAACATAACATACTGACCAGTACCTGACATTTGACCGGCTGGATGGCCTTTCAGGATGCCCGCGTAGCTACCTAGTATTGCCGTCCCTTGCAAGTAACAGAGAAAAACAAAATGGATTTTTTTGCGGATTCAAAAGTTGAATTTCGAATCATCGAAAAGAAAACAACTGCTTCCAGTTGTTATTCACCATTAACATTTTCTATATGTAACAATCAATGTGAAAGTAAATTTTAATCTTGGTGTTTTTTTCTTTCAAATTTTGTTTGGAAAACAAATTGACAAGCTGCCAAAAATTGACAGATGACAAGCTGTCAACAATTGACAGATAACAGGCTGTCAAAAATTGACAAATGTCAAGCTGTCACTTTTTGGTAGATGACAGGTTGACAAAAATTGACAGATGAATGTCAAAAATTAAATATAAAGATTTTGCAAACAAAAATGAAATAATTAATAAAAAATAGATTTAGGATTGGAAGTTATTTTTTCTGTATTGAAGTTATTAGTAAACATCCCTTTTTTGGTGCCTTTATGGTGAGCTTTTTGGTGAAAAAGAAAAAACCTTCGCGGGGAGAAAACTAAGAATGTTCCCAGTGTTTGTTTCCGCCGTACTTTTAGCCTTATAATTCTACCCTTCAGTAGGCCTACCAGTGAGGGTTATTTTTTAATTGGCATACAAACAAACAAAAACACTACGTAAAAATTTGTGAAAACTTAGATGCATGTTTTTTCTCTTCTTCACTTGGATTTTCGTCTATAGGATTCACTGCGTCGCACTTACTGGTTGGAATTTGCGGAAAATTTGAATCTACTATTTGCATTGGCTTTAGTATTTCTATTTATTCTGTAGTTTACACTTTGATTAGTGCGCTCGCACTGTTGCCACGTGCACCAGGTTATTATTCTTTCAGGCGTATAGACCTTATTCAAGATCCCAGTGCGCATGACGGCGTAGTGTCACTTCTGTCAGTTTTAGGCGCGAAATTCAAGAGCTGTGTTACATGAAAATACTCCCATTTAAACTGCATGTAAAATGCCTAAATTCATTTCACTTTAATCGGTGAATATGGCTGTACTGAGGATATATCAGTGCAAGGGTCAATAGCAAATTGTATTTCTTCTATAGCATGAGGATTAATTTTTCGAAAATGGGAAAAATTATAAGTATTTTAAATTTAATTTTATATAAGTCACGGTTAGAATTAGCCTGTGGCGGCGCAGCAAAAGGTGGTCAGGATAAAAGGGATAAGCTTCGCCCAAACGTAAGTTTAGCAAAAACCGCGAAAAATGTGATTGCTACCTTTAGATTGTGATACTACAGAATTATTATTTATGGCATATTATAGTATATTATTCAACGAGTTCATATGCAAGCTATTATACGCGAGGGCGAAGGTTACGTAGCGAGACGGAGTCGAGCCGAGTAATCGTCCGATCCAAGTGAGAAGTTCTGAATATTGAAGAGCAAATTTATATGTTTGACTTGAAAAGTAAGTACATAAAGTTCTGAAAACTGTCACGTGCACCATCAGTTTCACGAACCGTTTCTTTGCTTTCACTTTAACTCGTCAGAAAAGTTACTTACAAAGAAATGCACCTATTATTGAATGCAGGGAAGATCTGTGATTGGCGCAAAGAAAATCTCTAGAGGAATAATGACCCATTATTGACGTGTGTCAAGCTCCATTATTCGCAAGTGATATTAATGTGGATTATTAGTTGCCTACAAACAAAACTAATAATAGGTGCATTTCTTTGTGCTTAACTTTTTGCACGCGTTAAACTTAAAAAGCTGTTTCTTTGTACCATTTCACGGTAAAAAGTTAAACTTTTCTGACCCTCGGCAGAAACTGTTAGAAAAGTGAAAGCATGCGCAATTGTGACTTTACCTCTGAATAGCATGCGTCGAGTTTTACCGCCAGATGTCACGCGTAAAAATTTGAGACTACCAGTTCTGCTTCTTGTTTTTGTGCAAGAAAAATATGGATTTTTCCGATCCAAGTGAGAAGTTCTGAATATTGATGAGCAAATTTATATGTTTGATACTTATTTTTTGAATTACTTAGGAAGCTATGAGTGATTTTTAATCAAGAAGAACTATTTAGGAAAGCTTACTCTCATAGTACTTTTTCATTCGCAATTAATATTTTTAAATGCACAAGAAAAGTTAACTCTCTCGTCAGGGACCGAACCTGAACCTCTGCGTATCCAGCGCGGTGTTCTACCAATTAGACCACGAGGGAGCCGACACCTGACTCGTTTGTTAACCGTTCTTGTGCTTTTGTTGTTATTATTGTTTTTGTTGTTGTTATTACTGTTTTTGTTGTTGTTATACTACCGCGTGAGCCTCGTAGCGCTACGTTGTGTACTTACTGGGCTCGTGTGCCCTACGAGCCCACGTATTTCCCCCGTATTGCGCCCACACATTGTTCATTTCTATTCTTACGCTGGTGATTGTTATGGAATTGTTGAAATGGTAGCACATATAATCCAAACCATTAGCTCTAGAAGAAATGTTCATGGCAAATCTTGAAAGGAATTGAAAACTAATTCGGAGATTATATAGATACTTTTATGTTACAATCAATATTTAGCGAGTTAGACGTTTTGGCCTACGAGGACAGGTGTCTTGTTTATCAGCCGATTTTGTTTATTTTAACTGCAGGTTCAATTGGGAGGGACAGCTGCCCAGATACCAAATTTTAGTGGGATACTATGCTTGGTTTGCCCGCAATTTTGTTTACATAGACACACACCCACATCAGCAAAAAGCAGATTTTTGACCTGGGGTCAACGGATCTTCACGCACCAGGGAAAAATAAGACTTTAATTTTTTTCATGATCACCATACTTTCTTATACCAACATACCTTCGGTACGTGGCCAGAAAGTAAAAAAGTGAAAATCGTGCGTTTGAATCACAAAAAGAAACGAACAAAAATTAATTTTTATTATCGATATTTGGCTATATCGATAGTTTTCTGCCGATTAATCGACCACATCGATATGTACCTTCGATTAATCGTCGAGGTCAATATATCGATATCTCCGGAAATTTTGCCATCCCTAGATCTATTTGTGTGTTGGAGCAAAGTGGTCAGAACAGTTCCGAGTGGAACTGTTCAGAACATTTTACTCGCAAAATGAAAGTAGCTAATTAAGAGCAGTAGGACCGCATTCGGATTTAGCGGACGTGGTTGGAGCGACTTTTCACCCTGGGATGAAATTTTATCGTCCGGACGTTAAATCTGAACGACTGGGGAGTTTTACCAAGCGTGTTTGCCCTCGATATTTGAACGACCTGTACGACCCCGGGCGCGCTCCGGCTCTAAATCGGAACGGGCTCCTGCGAAATCATTTTTTTCCGTTTCTTATGAGCAGATGAGCTAAAACTTGACGCAGGGATTTGGTAAACAATATACAAACTATAGGTATAAGCGATCCAAGTTCCACTTTCAATCATCCTCAACTTGTTGTTGGTCCTCCCATTCTCCAGTCTTTTCAATTTATTCGTTTTCTTTTTCTTGTTTGATATCGCAATCTCTTGCGATCTTTATGGCGCTGGAAGTGTCAAAGACTTTATCGCAAATAGTGCAATTGTTGTCGATCTCTGAATCCGTACGTGAAATACGATGGACAGCAAACCGGTTTTCACATCTATCAAATTTTTATGACAATTTTCTGTTATGTATCATCATGTGCCTGCACAAGTTCGATGCCTGGGTGAATCGCCGATTGCATTGTTAGCATTGGTGCGCTTTTACTCCTTTATGTATGGCCATGTGCCTGCGGAAGTGCGTAGCTTGCAAAGGCTAGTCAACTAAGAGAATTGATTGTAGTTTTTGGCAGAATTCAGATTTTAATTCATTCAGAATCTAGAAATAAATTTTAAATTTTTTATGTCTTTTCATGTGCGCGCGAAGGTGCGGTTCGTGGGTGAATCGTCGATGGCATTGTTCGCATTTGTGCGCCTTTACTCCGTTATGCATGTCCATGTGATTGCGGAGGTGATCTGTCCGGGTGAATCGACGATCGCATTGTTCGCTTTTACTCCATTATGTATGTCACTGTGTCTTCTGAGGTCCGCAATACGGGTAAATCGCCGATCGCATTGTTCGCATTTGTGCGCTTTTACTCCGTTATGTATGTCCATGTGTATGCGCAGGTTCGATGCACGGGTGAATCGCTGATCGCATTGTTCGCATTTGTGCGCTTTTAGTCCATTATGTAGGTCCATGTGCCTATGCAGACTCGATGCATGGGTAAATCGTCGATCACATTGTCCGCATTTGTGCGGCCTTACTCCGTTATGTATGTTCATGTGATTGCGCAGACTCGATGCCCGGGTGAATCGTTGATCGCATTGTTCGCATTTATGAGCTTTTACTCCGCTATGAATGTCCATGTGCTTGCGCAGATTCGATGCATCGGTGAATCGCCGATCACACTGTTCACATTTGAGCGCTTTTACTGCATTATGTATGTCCATGTGCCTGCGCAGGCTCGATGCCTGGGTGAATCGCCGATCGCATTGTTCGCATTTGTGCGCCTTTACATTTACTTCGTTGTGAGAGTCAGTGTGCCTGGCGAGGGACGATGAGAAGGCAAAGCTACGTTTACCTATAAAGGGATTTTCACTTGCATGCACCTATAAAATGAATAAATAAAACTAGACGTTAGTATAGTAAATTGAGTACGCATTGTCACAAGGTGACAAACATGTTTTCATACCATAAACCATGAAACATTTTCTCAGAATTGCGCATTTCTAGGCTCGCGATTGAAAGACCTAACATAGAGACTTGTGAGATGAGACACAATTAAGTGCTACTGCGCATGGCATGACATATCAATACCTTTTTTTTACTTTCCGACCTCATAACGAACTTAAGATTTCGTAGATTAGGTCACCGATCCTGAAGGTAATTCTGATCGGAAAGAGGAGATGACATGACATGACAATGTCGTGATATCAAAATGTAATTACATTTTGATATCACGACATTTCTGTACAATTTCCATTTTGCGATTAAAATTACTTTTACGATCGACTAGTTCTACGAAATCGTAGTTTAAATATGAAGTTGGGTTTTCAACGCCGAGGTTCAAAATTCAGAAAATCAGTCGGTAAAGAAGGCAGCTGTATCCGAGAAAATATTGATTTTAGGCTCGATTTTAGGCAAAAACTATCAAGCTGGGTCTTGTGGACTGCTATCTGTTTTTTCTTTACTTACGATTTCTGTGTGAGAAACAGTAATTTCTTCATTATCGCTCGTTTCTTTTTTTTCCATTCCTTCCTTATTTATTCTTTCCTCAATTTTAATTTCCGTTCCAGAGATGACCATTTCCAATTCGTTAAATTTGCTGATTTCCTCATTTTCCATTTGTTCTACAAATTCTCGTCCATCAATTATAATTCTGGAAGGTTCAATACTTATTTCTTCAACTTTTACGTGAACGTCCGTTTGGTCTTTAATTGTCTTACTTGCTTCTACGTTTTTCAAATGATTTTGCATATTGTCATGTGCCTTGTTACACATTTGAATGAATTTGTATACTACAATAGTTTTGTGATAACACGTGGTGCACACCATTTGCGGGCCATTAGAAAAATTAAACTGAAAATAATGAACTTGCATTCCTGTTATGATTCTTTCTAATTAAATAACTTACGTTTGAAAAGGTCTGAAGTACTTGTAATATATTCATGGAGCACTCCAATTCTTCTAATGTAGAAAATATTGAATGCCAGCTGTCTACATCTTGTAATATCAGAAGATGACAAATTGTGCACAATTTCTCAATACCGTGAGTGAAAAGTGGATTATTTGATAAATTCATTTTCTTCTAACAATAGTGCTTCGGTCTACTTAGCGATGCTGCTGCAGCTGATGCTTTTCTTGATGTTGTGCTTTGATGGAGTTGTTGATTGATGCACAATCATGCAATGCCATGCAAATGTAGGCCAATGCAAACTGTCTGCGACTGTGTGCACTTTGCAATAATCACTAATCAGCAATAGCAATAATCCAAACGGCGTGTGGACTGGCTGGACACTAGCAGCTAGCGATTCACGGATCTTCTATGCTCATGATCAATAGACCAATCACAAAGAATGTGATCATTGAGTTGCCTACCTATGTTCCACAGTGTTTTGCCTTGTTTTGTTCTCGGTTTTGTGTTGTGTTCTGAACGCCCTCTCAAGGGGGCGTTCAGAAAGTACGCTCACGATGCAAGAGCGCGCTCTAGAGCGACCAAATGCGTTCAGAATATGTGGGAACGCACTCTCAAGAGTGTAGTCTTGATCGTTCAGAATGTGCGGAGTACACCCCCAAGAGCGCGCTCCCGCATACCCAGTCTGAACTGGTTATTTTGAGAGTAATTAGGAAATTGTGCTAAACTTACTCCAAAAAGACCGAAGAAACCAAATATTGGAATGAATGGGGAATGGCGGGGCGCACTTTTTTCCTAGGATTTAATGTCAATTACCATCAATGTTTCTTCTTCATGAGATGATTCTAA
>JARJEB010024554.1:0-11375 GCA_030264535.1 Liometoxenus newtonarum
GATCGGCATGTAAACATACTCTAAATAGTGCAACTGTTTCCTAATTTAAGCCACCCTGTATCTTTTACCGTTTTCAAGATCCCCATGCTGCGCATTCTTATCTTGGACACCGTGTATAGCATTAAGCGAACCGCAGTCCCTTCGCAAGGGGAAATGCGTTGAAGTTGAAGGTGAATTAAACGAGGTCGATCATCTTGTGCCACCGAGTCTCCTATACGCACATAGCGTGCGTGCATACCTATACAGTGATAGTTAGTAAAACATAAAAAATAAACAACATTAGATGATTAAATTCGTACGATGCTCTTAAAGTCGATAACTTATAAATGGTACACGGTTTTAATCAACTTTTTTTTTTAAATTTCAGAATGTCTTCATGATTTCTTGATTTTTATAGGTTAACCCAAGTGGTTAATCCACGAGGGGTGAACAACTAGTTACAAAATTGTACACTTAGTGTAAATTCCCTGGGAATTCTTCTGTGAATTCATGTGAATTCAGTGAACATTTGAATGAACATTTGAATTGTGAATTCAACGTGAATTCGCAAAAAAATGTAAATTCATGCGAAAAAAATGTGAATTCATGTGAAAAAAATCGGTACGGGTTCGCACCGCACAACTTTCCGGCCATATCCAGTACGATTTCGTAGAACTCGTCGACCATAAAAGTAATTTTGATGCTTGGTTTTCCCGCAATTTTGTACACACACACAGCGAGACAGACAGACAGACACACACACATCAGCCCAAAAAGCCGATTTTTGACCTGGGGTCAACGGATCTCCACGAATCAAGGAAAAATAAGACTTTAATTTTTTCATGATCACCTTACTTTCCTATACCTACATACCTTCGGTATGTGGCCGGAAAGTAATATACCTACATACCTTCGGTATGTGGCCGGAAAGTAAAAATATAAAGAATTAATTGTATTAGGTGTCAAAATTTAAACCCTGTGTGTGAATGAAGAACAATGCGAAATTTATTCACATTTTTGTTATACTTACATTGATGAGCATACATGTGGATTAGAATGAGGACGGAAAACGGGTGAAAATTATACCGGCGCAAATATCTTCAACTACAATATCAACGCCAAATACTGAACTCGTAGTATTCAACTTTGAAAATATATGGTTAGCAAGCTTGTGAAACCGTTGAGCAAAGGGGTTATTTAATATGTGAAAAATGCGAGGTTATTACGAGCCCAGTTTTAATAAGTGTATATGGTAAAGCCGTAATTCGCTATATCAGTGAAGTAACCCAACGCAGAATTATTGGCAAACGTTTCGCACCAGCACCACAACTATTCAAGGGATGGGCATGTACATGCACTATGGCACAGTTGTTGCTATGGCGGTGTTTAGTAATTGACGGCCTATTCGTGGAATATAATAAATATAGCAGAAACATACGGATTCAAATATTTTAACACCCATAGATGCGTAAATTCATCAAATAGGCATAACAACTTGTTTAGACTTAATAAAAATATCGACATCAAGAAATCTTCGACCGTGCATGTTCCACTTGGTCGAAAATGTTTGCGGTGAGAAGCCCTGCTTATTTATTTAATTGCGGTGATGTCTACACAACATCAGCCTAGTCGTTTTTATCCAACCTGATTTCACTTAACCTACATATTAAGGTTTAAATTCTAAATTCAGAGTGTCGGAATACAAAGCAATTTTACATTCTTACAATTAGAGTTTGAGAATCTGAGTAAATAATCAAACATGCTTAATAACTTACTATTTTTGTATAAATTTCTGCCGACACCCCATTTTCCTAAATAAACACGAGGAACGCTCCCAAAATCACACAGTAACTTATTGGAGACAATCGCGAAGTATGGTTAGTTTGCCCTCACAACCCAACAGAGAGGTAGTGTTATAGTGTTTATCTTACAATAGTCACTATATGCTGATTATAAACAAATGCCTATTTGAAACACGTTATGAACGGGTAAATTATGGACGTGTATTACTCCAAGTTATAAATGTACAATTATGAAACACGAACTGAAGTATTTACTGAGTCTTACAAAAATGATTAAATTGATTAAATGAATATGAATAACTAAGCTAACTAATCTATATAGACATTGAACTGAAGGAGCAGCAGAATTGCGTGGATTCAGTTTGGCTTGACGTTGAAGACTGAGAATGAGCTGTCCCTCGTGCTTACTTTTATACAGCACCCCTAAGCAAGATGGGGATGCAACTCACATCCGCTTATGGGCGCACTACTGTTTCCCGGGTCCTTCAGGCATGCCAGCTTATAAGTATGCTTATATCCTAGGAAGTCAGTGTCACTTGCGCACCTCACACATAGGGTGCCCCATTGTGCTTGTTCACTGAATTATAAACACTTCACGGACGCACATCACTTACACATACACACTGATCACGAGTTTGTGGGCCCCCCTACCAGTGGTTGAGACTCTCGAAAATCCCGTTTGGTAACGGTCGGCGAATCGCACTCTGCGACCTGATCGGGTTGTAAAGCGGTCTGACGTCGGGTTGTGTGGCTGTTGAGGCCACACTACGTTATTGTTGTTACTGTTGTATTGTTGTTATCAAGTGTTATGTTGTCTTCCATAAGATATGCTGGTTTTAGGCAGTCGATGGTTACAGTCACCTATCCACCATGCATATCTACGACGTATGTTCTATCTCGCCGGCCGCTGACACTGTAAGGTCCGCCGTATGGCATTTGAAGTTGATGTTTTGGACCATCGTGGCGGACGAAGACTTGGGAAGACGTTTCTAGATCTTTGAAGATGAAGATCCGTTTAGAACCGTGCCTAGTCCCCTGGCACGGTTGTTTCCGTCGCAGGTACGTTACAAAGTCGGGTCCGTTATTGTCTCTTTCGGTGGTGTCTTTCGCTCCGAGAAGCTCTCCGGGTAGGCGTAGAGTTTGTCCGTATAAAAGCTCGTCGGCGATGTCGCTTGGAGGTCTTCCTTCCACGCCGAACGGATGCCAAGTAATACTGTGGGCAACGTGTGGATCCATTTGTCATCTCGATGACACATGATGGCTGCTTTAAGTTGGCGGTGAAACCTTCCTACGATGCCGTTTGCGGAAGGATGGTAAGCGGCGGTGTGAAAGTGGGTCACTCCTAGCAAGCGGTTTAACTGCCTGAATAGTTGAGACTCAAATTGTCTGCCTTGGTCTGTGGTGATTCGCAAAGGAAGACCGGAAGACCAAAGGTAGTCAGCCACTCCACCAAGCATTTCATCACGACCACTCCTGGACCACCAGTTGCCCAACGTCCACGACGTCTCGCCCCAGATAAATTTCAAGCAGCAAAAAAATATTTCGAAGTGATTTTGCAACATGGCATCGCTCAACCATCCCAGAGCTCGTGGTCCTCACCACTACACATGCAGCCCAAGAATGACCATGAATGGAGGCCATGCGGAGATTATCGCGCGCTCAATGCGCGAAGAATTCCTGATCCATATCTCGTGCGCCACATTCAGGATTTTTCCCAGTCTCTGCGGGGTTGCAACGTCTTCACAACGATTGATTTGGTAAGAGCGTTTAACCAAATTCCTGTTGCAGCGGAAGACAGACAGAAAACCGCAATCATCACTCCATTTGGACTCTTTGAATCCAATTATATGACCTTCGGCCTTCTCAACGCGGCGCAAACGTTTCAGCAATTCATGGACGAGGTGCTACAGGGATCGGATTTCTGTTTCGCCTATGTGGATGACATCGTCATCAAATCATCATCATATGAAGAACTTCAGATCTTCAGCATCTCGAGGCTGTATTAAAGTGCCTGCAGCAGTACAGTGTCGTCATGAACCCGAACAAATGCGTTTACGCTCAGCGAGCAGTTAAGTTCCTCGGATACGACGTCTCAGCCGATGGTACTCGCCCTCTTCCGTACAAGGTCGACGTTATCCGAGGATATCCACGTCCAGATACTGCAAAGAAACTACGACAATTTTTGGGTATGTTGAACTTTTATCGAAGATTTATACCCAAGGCAGCGCAGATACAGGCACCGCTCCCCGACCTTCTCGGTCTACCCCACTGTGTAAATGGCTGTTCTGAATTGCCCAATTGGTACAAAGGAAATAAGGCTGTACGGGTCCGCGGTGGAAATTATACAGAAATAAGTGAGTCAAAATGATTAAAATTACATTAATGGAAATGGCGTGCGGTCGAAAAGTTGTGCGGTGCGAACCCGTACCGACTTATTTAATTTCGGAGACGTACAACGTCAACTTCAACTCCTTTAATCAACTGGAAGGAATGGAAGTGTCAGCTCTTTGTTAGAGAATCACACCGTAACCTATTCTTAGGCAGCTGATTGTTTTAGGATTGTTGAAATGGTAGCATATATCAACAAAACCATTAGACCAAGAAGAAATATTTCTGCGAATCTTGTAGGAAATCAAAAACCCTTTCTGAGATAATATGAATTGCTTTATGCTAAAAAAATATTTAGCCAATTATATGCACATTTTTGTTTTGAGACTTCCCAAAGGTATTGTAAGGAAACGTAGGTGGTCAGGCAAAATATCGATCTACGAATCTCGCATCCCTGAATCCAGAAAAGTGAAGAAAATTGCAGGCAAACCAATCAAGCTATGGGGATGAAATTTTGCACCTGGTCAGATGTCCATTTAACCTGAACCTGGAGTAATTTTCGCATAACTGTTTAAATATTGATTTTAGCATAAAAGTATCTATATGTTGTCCGAGGGTGTTTCGAATATCCTACAATATTGACCAAAAAAATTTCTTCTGAGGCTACTGGATTGATTTCAACAATCCAATAAAAATCACCATCATAAGAACAGAAATGAACAATGCTCCCATCACGCTGACACTCTGAATTGACAATATAAATTTCAATATTGGAACTGAGGTTAAATGTCTTGGATATTAAAAAGTTGAGCACCGCGCACTCAGGGAAGCGAGATTCGTGGATATCCGTCGAAAACCGGACATGGAATTTTTGGGGTGAATCTGATACTTTCCTATACATACCTTCGGTAGTATCGGAAAGTAAAAAAATCGGTACGTATTCGCACATAATATAAATTTTACAAATAAAATAAATCGGTGCGTTAAATTCGAACCATAGAACTTTCCGCCTATATCAACTACAATTTCATAGGAAGCGTCGAACGTAAAATTAAATTGGAAGTGAATATAGAACAGAAATGTCATTCTATCAAAATGTATTCAATGTCATTTACACTTTCCGCTTAAAATTACTTTTACGATAGACGGGTTCGGCCAAATCACCGAAATCGTACTGGATATTTTATATGAATAAAAATAATAAAATATATAACCAAACCAAACATTGAATCGGGTGAAATTTATTAAATGAACGGATGGATATCCCTCTAACTAGAGCCGGGAGTAAAAATACATAAAGACGGTCCGCAAAGAAGCGAGTTGGAGTTATTCGCTGTCAAAATGTTACTTTCCGTACTTATTCTAAGCAAAAACAAAAAATATATTCTTGCAGCGTTTTTCATACACAATTCCTCTAACACTTTTTCGAAAGATACATAGTTTGTCAGATAAAAAATAAATTATTAACAATCACAAAATAATGATAAAAGAATAGACGCATATTACAATAGCGACGGTCCAAACACTCACACACTCAAAATTGAGAAACGAACTGTATTGGAAACAGATGAAGAATTGTACCGCACAACTTTCCGACCACATCTAATACAATTTCGACTTGTAAGTCGTAAACGTAATTTTGATCGGAAAGTGGAATCTGCACAGAAATTTAGTGATATCAAAACGTAATCAATCTCATTTTCTCTTTAATCGTATGGAAAAATTGACACTTTTTAACACTAGTGACAAACAGTGCCACTTTTCGTAACTCAAATTTCGTAAATTAGTGGGAAAAATACTTTTATTTTAAGCAGATATAAAAATTCGTCAATTCACACAAAAAAATTGCAAAATTACGATAAAGTATGATGGGCTTTTTATTCGTTAAACATTTTCCATCAAAAAAACAAATCAAGAAAAATTGTACGCAATCTTCTTCTATCATCCCATCCACACGTCAAGCAACCCTTGTTTCATAAGTTGTCTTGTGCTTTCCTGGTTGTGCAACTTCATCTTGGATTATCGTCTATGGAAGGTGTTGATTATCGACATTGACACCTTCACATCGATATAGTATACACCAACGCTGCTCGTACAAGTAATCCATTTTCCTCGGATCCCTAGTTCATCATTGTGGATTGTAGTGCATTTCAGTGTAAACGAGACGACCGACAAAATGAACCTCTTATTACTAATATAAATATTTGGATAGATTATGCTGTCATTGTCGGGCGTCGCCCCACATTGACAAACATACGTAAAAGAATAAAGCAGCGAAGACGAAACGCATGATAATGGCGTTTCGGCGTCGAGACTTCTTTATCAACTATAAGCTGAAGAGAAAATGAATATAAAGTTCTCTCGTTGGCGTGAAATTACATGAGAAGTGTACGGCTACATACACAAAATACTATAGAAGAGAAGATTTAGATTCTTGATGCTTCAAGGGAGAGGCAAGCGAATGAACTCACTTGCAAATGAACGTCTAGCTCCATTTTATTTTCCGATCATACCGAAAGTAGGGAAAGATTGTTGTATTCACTCAAAAATTCGAAGTAGGGTTTTCGACGTATCTCCACGAATCTCACTTCCCTGAATCCGAAAAATCTGTGTGTCCGCGTTGACCAAAATTCTGGTCGAACCAAGTAACGGATCGGAACTTGATATATGGATCCAGCACTGTTGCAGTCATATTTGGATCGAAAGTCAGGAAAATAGGCCGGTGAAGCAGGGCACTAGCGCGCTTTAATGCAAATGTACGTTTTGACATGCAATTTTGAATTGCAAGCTTTCTGACCCCATAATACAAATTTGAAAATCGAAATTAAAATACCTGTTTACAAACACAAAAATTCGCAATAGTTTCTGGATATATGATATATTGTACTGAAATGTTAAGATAAATATTATGAATTATAAAACTTGAAAAAAATAATTGCCTCGGTGCGAAAGTCTGGAAGAGTTCTGGACGGTTCTGAATAAATATGGAAAAACGTTAAATAAATTTGTGCACAAAGATGATGCAGTGGATAGCAACACATTTCGTGATGGAAGCCACAGTCACATGCTGTAGACTTTGGCCTAAAAAACCATAACAACCAACACCAACCAGAAGAAGGAAAAAAGAAAGAAAACCGAGGAACCACGAAGATGAAATAGAGAACAGTGCCTACAAAAGGAAACTCTCCCCTTCTTGGGCTATTGTTACCAAAACGGCTAGCTAACAGCTTCCTGCTTTGATGAGTAGAAAATAAGCTCTTGCTTCTTTGTTACCAAATATGTGCGTTTGTTATGTATATGTTCAAGCAAGATAAAGCAGCCAAAAGGTAAAGACGCGCCACTGGAAAAGTTACGGCTCCAAATATTATTCCACTCAATAAATTTTCGCAAAAGTTTGTGTCAATGATATTGGAATGCCTGGAATGCATGGTAAATGAAGGGGTGCAAGTTTCCTCATACAAAGAGCGACGGCTTCTTAAGAATAAACGAATCGGTAAGAACTGAAGCGATTCGTTTGCTGAGAGAGTGAAAAGCACTTAATCATGGTGCAGGTCTCATTAAATTGTCATTGTTAATGCAAGCAGTTTAAGAAAGCCTCTCCGGTTCTTATTCGGTCCCAAATTCCATTACAATCCTACCTAGAAGTGCTTTCAACATGTTGTAGACAGCAATGCGCTGTGTACATGTAGAGACAATGTAAAGGCATCAAGAAAACTGTATTCTACTAAAGTACAAGGCTAAGTTAAACAAACCCCCAATGGGCGTCAAACCCCACCCCACTTAAACCCTGCAAGTGCAGACCTAATTATTTTTGCATTAGTATAAGTAATTACAGATGGTAGGTTTTTAACTCTAAGAATAAAATAATTAATTTTTATAAATTATTATAATTTTCGAAAGAGGTCCGAAACCAATTAAACCTATTTACGTAGCAATGCATAACAAGCAGGGCTTGGAACCGAAACCAATATCGATTCATGGTACTCACGAAATAATAAACAAAAAATAATAACGTTTCCGTTGCAAATAACGGTGTTGTTTAATTAGTACCTATAATTACCGGTAACACTTTTTACCGGTAAAATATGTAAAAATTGAACTGCCAGGTGGTCGAATACACCTCCTGATAATTCGCTCTAGTGAAAAAACTACAATTAAGCAAATATAATTACGAAGTTTTTCAGTTGTTTCATTCAAATCAAGTGCATTGTGATTTCAACAATTTAATTGGATTAATTATAACGGGGGTGAAATTTCAGCAACAAAAAGATGAACTAACCTACAAACAGACATGACGTCCGGCCGACCTTAAAAAGACGTGGGAAAGGATGGCAAAAAGACACCAAACGATGACATGAGTGCCCTTAAGGCTGAGTACTACGCCTCCGAGAGCAACTTAAAAGTGCCGCACAGCAGACGAAACACGCTCCAGGCCAATATTACGCGGCCCCAGTACTCAATAGTCAATACATACGCACAAATCGCACATACCCAAAAGCCACAATCGCAAAACACTCTCCCACAACAATTAACAACACAATCTACGGACAATGACCAAGGCATTCAACAAGACGGCAACAGCAGTACCGAAATCACACAAAATCACAACAGCGCAACATCAACAAATAACAATGCAAGCTACGAACATGGACCAAGGCATCCCACAAGATGGCAACAGCAGTACCAAAATCACGCAAAATCAGAACAGCCCAACATCAACAAACAACACCAATCCAGCAATCAAACGTAGCACACACCATACTTATGCACACACATACTACGTATCACCAACCACAAACCTGAGAAGGCCAGAGTTCGCCATTGCATGGGCAAAAGCAGGTACGCACCCAAGAGACGTTACTATTAAGACATCCCTTGGCTTCATAATTAAAACAGACTGCAACACCACTTCCACAGAAGTAGCTTTAAAGCAATTACAAAATCAAAATATAGTACAATCATACAGACTAACAACTCAACCAACAACTCCCAATATACGCACAATTAAACCCTCTTTCTGCCCAATAATTAAATCAGTAGAGCTTCAATTTAAAGATGATGAAATCAGTTCGAAACTTACAGAATATAACATCCAGCACAGATTCTGTAAGAGAATTATCTCTCGAGCTACCGACCAGCCTACATATCTTATTAGAGTTATCACTGCATGCTCAATATCTTATCATAATCTTCTGCAATCCGGTTTCTTCTTCAAACATAAGCATTATCCAGTAACAGAAAGCAACCCTCCACGAGCGATCGTATCGCCCTGCTCAAAATATTACCAATTCACCCACACCACAGATAAATGCGTCACAATAGACTGTAAGAAATGTGCAGGTAACCATGAGACAAGCACATGCACTTCAACTGAACCAATAAAGTGCGTTGCGTGCCAATCACCTGACCATCAAGCTTGGTCCTTAAAATGTCCAAATCATCCAAAAGCTCCGATAGAAGGACTGCCTAATATTAAAATTCAAATCTGCCACAAAATATCAGCACAAATCAGCGAAGATATAACGACAAGCAATAGAATTCACGGTAATATTACGGTTCATGATCACATAATAGAGACGTATCACAACAAAGTAAATACAACCAAAGCAATTAACAGAAACGAGCTAATTAAAACACTAAGACGAAGATTTCAAGAAACACACCAAAATTGATACAATAGTCACATTTATAAGCGGTAATATTATGTATATAATTATGATAGATATGCTCAACGCGGATTCCATATCTCCCAGAGAACTCATAATTGGCACACAAGCAGTAATAAGAAATGATGGATAATTCGCGGAGAATAAAATGCCTTTACAACAATATTAACGGTTTTCCACCCAAAAAAGATTTAGTCTGGAACCTCACGATCAAAAAGTCCTATGACTTGATCTTCCTAGTTGAGACCAGAACGCAATTGAAAATTCGTTTTCGCGACTGGCTCACAATTCAAAAACCAGCTATTCAAAGTCACTCTTTTCTAAAGGGGGGCTCGGCTATAGTATGCAACAAAGCTACGCTTCCCAAAAAACAAAATGCGCCAGTAATAAATACCGCAAACTAGGAATGCCTGCACTTTTCAATTGCATATGGTCAAACAGAAATACACATATTTTTATCATATATACACACGCACTCAAGAATAGATGACACGATCCTAGTAAAAGCCGCCCGGTATGAACATTGCATTATAATAGGAGACTTTAACTTTAATAGCAATAAGAACAAAAAAGTCAACACATTTATACAAAATAGTAATTTCCAACGAATACCTACACCACACACATTTTTGTCTTGTAACACCTCACCAGATGCTCATTTCTGCACATCAAGCCTAGTAGGTAATATAGAAGACGTAGAATTGACGGGAGATATTGGCTCAGACCACCTTGCGATCTCATTCACAATCATCAACCCAAACCGAATTGGAAATAATCCATCCCCACTAGCTCAAAATATTAATAAATGCAATATTGAATTAGTAAAGGATAGTCTCTCCTCTGTCATTAAAAGCCAGACAAATATATCAACTAACGGAATTTCAAGCTTTGCAGATGCAATAGAAAACTCCATTCGAGAATGTCGTCCACTCCAGAAGACTAACTCCTATAGTTACCCCCTCCCAACACACATTATTCAGCTAATTAAACAAAAGCGAAGATTATATAGAGAATACATCAGAACAATTAATGCCCTAAACAAAAATATCCACAACCTAATAAAGGACTACAAAAAAGCTAAGTGGCTAAACACCTGCAAAGAAATAGAAAAAGATCAGGGGAAATCATTTTGGCAGAAAACCAAAAAATTAGCTAACTATAATAACAACCAATTCTGTTGCTCCTTGAAGGACCCCACAACTGGACAAATGCATTCAGAACCCGAAAAAGTGTGTAACATATTCGCGGATCATTTTAAAAAAGCATTCTCCTTTGACCGTAACACAAATTATGACAAAGCAACACTTGACGCTGTAAATAGTTGGTATCACTCTTACTTTATCCCCAACAGAAACAGTACAAACAACCGCCTTAGCCTAGATCATATAAAAAGCATCTAGTGGAAAATACTAACAAAAATGAAAAACTCAGCACCGGGCAAAGACTTTCTCACAGTAAACATTCTAAAACTACTCAGCACAGAAACACATGACTACATTTGCAAAATTATGAAGTACTGCCTAAATAATGCGTTCTATCCGGTAGAGTGGAAGTCAGGAATAATTCTAACTTTTCCAAAACACGGAGCTAACGGCAGCAA
>JARJEB010024572.1:0-18627 GCA_030264535.1 Liometoxenus newtonarum
AGCCGCAGGCGAGTGCTGTATGCCAATGAGTTTGGCACGCACACTTTCCGCAAAAGTTGCCTGCACTATATATTTTACGAACGGTTTAAAATTTAAAAAAGAATTTAATTTCGTATTATAACCTTACTATATTTTGAAATGACATATATCTAAACGTCGGCGATTAATATTATGACAAATATTTCATACATTTCATGATGGTTACCATAAGAACAATGTCAATAAAAATCGTACGGCAAAAGAAATCGTGCTGTAAAAACTTGATGCCGCCCGCATTTTGTCTGCGTTCGGAAATGGCCAACTTTCCATTCCAAAAATTATACAGCCTTTGCTATTTTCCGCCTATTAGTAGAAAAAAGTAATTTTGATCGGAAAGTGGAAATTGCACAGAAATGTAGTGATACAAAAACATAATAATCTCATTTCCACTTTCTTATCAAAATTACTTTTACCATTGACGACTTCTACGAAATAATACTGTAAATGGTCGGAAAGTTGTGCGCTGCGAATTTAACGCACCGATTTTTTGTTCCTGTTATAAAGTAGGAGCGCGATAAATTGAGTGTGACACTGAATGCTTTCCAATTCCATTATGCCACATATTCCCATCGGAAAATTATTAAAATAAATAAATGCGAATAAGAGGGATTTTCACCCAATTCAATGCTTCCAATGACAGTAAACGTTACTCAATGAGTATTCGGAACAATTTCTTAGTCTCTATTAACCTAATGCAACAGTGACTCGAACACCTAGCATCCCTTCAGCATATACAGGATACAGCTGTGATCTTCTAGATCTGCTTTGTCATTTAATTACGTCTCGGGAACAACCGTATAAGTGCAACTTTGGCTCGATGACTGGGCATCTACTTCATAGGCATACTGATGATTCCTTATAGGATGAAACAGCTGTATATGTCTGAAGAGATGCTAGGTGTTCGAGTCACTGTTGCACTAGGTAAACATAGACGAAGAAATTATTCCGAATACTCACTGCCTAACGTTTACCGCCATTGTAAGCATTAAATTGAGTGAAAATCCTTCTTATTCGCATTTATTTATTTATATTTGCTGGCGCTCCAACCAAATGACATTCGAGGTCGTGAAATCATTAAAATGTTTATAAAACGATTTCGATCGCATTCTAAATTAAAATATGTCGATTATAATCGATTATCGATTATTTAGTCGACCTGACCTAATTATGAATGTCCTAATATCTTCGTCTTAGAAGTTCCACTTTCAGTTATCGTCAACTTGCTGATGGTCCTCACTCTCGATTTGTTCGTTTTCTCTTTTCTTGACAATATCGTGAGATTGCAAATGTATCTTAAGGGCGCTGGAAGTATTAAAAGCTTTATCGCAAATCGTGCAGTTGTTGGCAGTATGACTGCGGAAGTTCGCTTCCCGGGTGAATCGCCGATCGCACTGTTCGCATTTGTGCGCTACTCCATTATGTATGTGCATGTGTGTGCGGAGGTTCGCTGCCAGGGTGAAACGCTGATCGCATTGTTCGCATTTGTGCGGTTTTACTCCGTTATGCATCATCATGTGCCTGTGCAGATCTGAGGCAAGGGTGAATCGCCGATCGCACTGTTCACATTTGTGCGCTCTTACTCCGTTATGTATGTCAATATGACTGCGGAGGTGCGATGCACGACTGAATCGCCTATCGCACTGTTCGCATTTGTGCGCTTTTACCCCGTTATGTATGTTGTCAATATGACTGCGCAGACTCGATAGACGAGTGAATAGCCGATCGCACTGTTCGCATTTGTGCGCTTTTACTCCATTATGTATGTTCATGTGAGTGCGTAGGTTCCCTGCCAAGGTAAATCGCCTATCGCACTGATCGCATTTGTGCGCTTGTTCTCCGTTATGTATCATTATGTGCCTGTGCAGGTCCGAAGCAAGGGTAAATCGCCGATCGCACTGTTCGCATTTGTGCGCCTTTACTCCATTATGCATGTCCGTGTGCCTTCGCAGTTGCGATGCTTGAGTGAATCGCCTATCGCACTGTTCGCATTTGTGTGGTTTTACTCCATTATGTATGTCCATATGAGTGCGTAGGTGCGCTGCCTGGGTGAATCGCCGATCGCATTGTTCGCATTTGTACGCTTTTATTCCATTATGAGAGTCTATGTGTCTTTGTAGATGCGCTGCCTGGGTGAATCGCCGATCGCATTGTTCGCATTTGTGTGGTTTTACTCCGTTATGTATACGCATGTGAGTGCGAAGGCTCGCTGCCTGGGTGAATCGCCGATCGCATTGTTCGCATTTGTGCGCTTTTACTCCGTCATGAGAGTCCATGTGCCGGCGGAGTGACGATGGAGCGGCAAAGCCACGTTTGCATATTAAACACGTGCAGAGTTTTTCACCTGTATGCACCTATAAAACGAATAAATACAACTAGATGTTAGTATAGTTAATTCAGTACTAGCACGCATGTGCAAGGTAAACAATTTTCTCAGAATAGAGCATTTGTAGGCTTTTTAACTTTCAATACTACCGTTAAATTTACATATAATTGGCAAGCTATTGATTTTGGGCGATAAGCGAAAATACGTTCTTGTAGGTAATATTTCGAATTCCTTACATTTCATAGTTTGTGAGAGATTAATTCTCAAACTTTCAAATGAGTCACAATTTAAACACAATGAATGGCCAGAGAATAGAATGTTACGCTCTAACATTCTAGAAGCTCAAAATTAACAATTGAAACAATAGTTTCAACTATAATTTAGACAGAATTTGTCAAATACGATATAGGGTGGACTGGGTGTTCGACACGAAATTGGAGAATGAATACAGGGTGTTTCAAATATGATTTATGCACTGAAGTCTTCTATTATTCAATGTTATAAGTTTTAAGACAGAAAATAGGAACGAAAAACAAACGAATACAATATACACTGTACATTGCCTTCGTAGATTACCGAAAAGCATTTGACAGTGTCGAAAATTGGGTATTCCTGGAAGCACTCAACAGAGCAAGAGTTGACACCAGATACTCAAACCTCATAAAAAAGCATCTATGAAAATGCATATAAGCAAGTTATAATCGACGAAAACGATAGAACGAGAAAATACCGCTAAAGAGAGGAGTACGACAGGGCGACACGACTAGACGAAACAATCAAGAACATCAACTGGGGAGAAAAAGGAATTAAAATCGACGGAGTATACTTGAGCCACCTAAGATTCGCGGACGATATAGGCATCACCAGCAACTCAATAGAAGAGCTAAAGAGCATGCTCGAGGAACTCCACCAAGCATCGATGAAAATAGGACTACAGATTAACCTAGGCAAAACAAAAATAATGACACCAAGCAACACCCAGATAATTATTATTATTAACAATGAAGTACTCGAGAACGTAAAAGAATACATATACCTAGGCCACAAGATCAGGGCAGACAAAGAAAATCAAACAACGGAAATATCAAGAAGAGTAAGCTTAGATTGGGTAGCGTTCGGAAAGATGGGATTCATACTTAAATCACGGGAATTCCCTATCAATTTAAAAAGAATGGTATGTATGTGAAGCATGCATCCTACCAGTGCTCACATACGGCCTTGAAACCATGGCAATAACACAACATAACAAACAAACTCCAAACTACCCAACAAGCAATGGAAAGAGCCATGCTAGGAAGCAGCATAAGAGACAGGATTCGAAATGAAGAGATTCATAGGAGGACACGGGTAACGAACGTGCTAGAAAATGCACAGCAAAAGTGGAGATGGGCCGGCCACATAGCGAGACAGGACCCCTCGAGATGGACAAATAGGCTGGCGAGATGGCGCTCAAGAAGCACAAAAAGAAGCATAGGAAGACCACAAAGGAAATGGAGAGACGACATCCAGGAAAAATTGCCGCCGGGAAAAATTGGAGCAAAATCGCCCAAAATAAGGAGACGTGGAAAAATAAGGAAGAGGCCTACATCCAGGAGTGGAGAAACAAAGACCGAAACAAAGGCTCCGCACAACTTTTCAACCAAATACACTACGATTTTGTAGAACTAGTCGATCGTAAAGTAATTTTGATCGGAAAGTCTATTTTAATATCACTAAATTTTGTCCAGTTTTCTGTTTTCGAGCAAAATAATTTCCACGAAAATTATGGCGGTGTTCGGAAAGTTGTGCGGTGCGAACTCTTACCGTATCAGTTAATTTCCGACAATAACGTAGGTATGTGTAAGAGCTTCCCTAAGTCCGAAAACGCGGTTTTGCCGTGATATTCGTTGTGAACGACCTGGCTCAAAATTCAGAAAATCGGTCGGTAAAGAAGGCATCTTTATCTCAAGATCAAAACGAAATTGAACAATAACTAGGAAAATATTAATTTTAGGCAAAAATTTGTAAAGATAGGTTTTGTGGAATTTTGAATTCTAACTTAATTATCCGACCTAGTTTACTTACGCGATTATGTGTACTCATGTGTGTTTTCAATTGTTTATCATTGTAAAACACTTCCTGGCATTCCGGGCACTTCAAATCGATCTCATGGTCTCTGAGCGGCTGGTGTCGGTCTTGATTTAGCCACAAGTCCTCCGAAATGTGCGGCTGTTTTGCATAGTACTTAGTCCCAAAAAATGAATTACACATTTCACTGTGGAACGGTTTCTCTTTGGTATGATTGGCTTCCTCTCGATGATCACCCAGCTCTTTCTTGTCACTGAACACCAAATGGCAATCCTTGCATTTAATCAAACCCATTCGTTCATCGTGCATGTGTGCGTCAATTTTTTCTACTTTTAAATTATCGAAATAGCTGCTATCTGTTGTCGCTTCAGCGACAATTTCTATGTGAGAAATAGTAATTTCTTCATTACTGCTCGTTTCTTCTTTTTCCATTCCTTGAAGTATTCTTTCCTCAACTTTTATTTCAATTTCTTCAATTTTGCTGATTTTCTCATTTTCCATGTCTTCTAGAAATTCTCGTCCATCAATTATAATTCTGGTAGGTGAAATGCTTATTTCTTCAATTTTTATATCGCTTTGGACGTCTTTTATTGTCTTAATTGCTTCTATATTTCTCAAATAATGTTGCATATTATCATGGGCCCTGTTACACATTTGAATGAATTTGTATACTTCGATAGTTTTGTAATAACACGTGGTGCACACCATTTGAGCGCCATTATAAAAATTAAACTGAAAATAATGAACTTACAATTCTGTCATGATTCTTCCTAATTAAATTACTTACGTTTGAAAAGGACTGAAGGACTTGCAACACATTCATAGGAGATTCCAATTCTTCTAAGGTAGAAAATATTGATGGACTGGTATCTGTATCTCTTAATATCTGATGACAAATTGTGCACAATTTCTCAATACCGTTAGTGAAAAGTGGATTGGTTGATAAATTCATGTTCTTCATATAATAGTGCTTCGGTCTGTTTCGAAATGCTGCTGAAGCTCTTGTTGACGCTCTCTTCACAATTCACCTCACACATTTATTTAATGCTGTGATAAATTATTAACTTCTCTTGAGCATTCCGAAAATAACAAGTGCACAGATAAATATTTCTTGTGGGGACCTTATCTCTCCTCCTAAAATTTATTGAGGTTGTGAAATATTTACTTTGCAAACTTTTGTAAATTAACATCAATCGGTTTAGCGTAATAAATTGCAATTAAATTGGGCTAACATGCAGTTTAGAGTGGTCAGCTTATTTAAAAAAATTTCATTTAATACATGTATTCCCCTTCTTTAGAAGCGCCCGAATTATATATTATCACAGTCAAAGTTTTAACCTTACATTTTCAGCAACTTTAAAGTGCTCAAAATTGTGCAAAAAGCAAACGAAATCTAAGTATTTTCGCGGTCACATTTCATCTATTTGGAACTCAATTTGGCCAAATATACCACATCCTAGGAAAAAAAGTTGAAAATTGGCGGACCACCCTAAACTGCATTTTAAATTGTCACTAGGAATCAAAGCTTTCCAAAATTGGGAATAATTTTAGTTTGCGGTACCTGCTCGGATTTTCAATAATGATGCATTTTCGGATAGACTTTTAACAAGGTAAACCTAAAACCAAGAAAAAATTAAGTACGGTGGTATGGTGTGCACGTCATCTTGTCGTCTGCCTTAATCGTCATTCCTCACAGACAGTCCGCCACTCATTGACAATTAGTTCAGTTGGGAGGCGTTCAGGAAGTACGCTCTCGATGCACGAGCGCGCTCTAGAGCGACCAAATGCGTTCAGAATGCACTCACAAGAGTGTAGTCTTGATCGTTCAGAATGTGCGAAGTAACACTCAAGAGCGCGCTCCCGCATACGCTGTCTGGACTGGTTATTTTGAGAGTAATTTGGAAATTGTGCTAAACTCATGAAGCCGCTCGGAAACCTCATGAAAATGTCTGGGGATAGTCTCCTCGCAATGTGAAATGCCCGAACTACGCTCGAATCCGTTCAGAAACCCATGAGTACAGAGTGCGCTCCCTAGACTAAAAACCAAATTACTCTGTGCAACTCGAGAGCGTACTTCCTGAACGCTCTCCAGAGGTTCCAAAACTCTTAATTAATTTTACCGCGGTCCGCGACGCGGCGCCGACGATTTGGTGTCCTTGGTCTCTACTAGTCCGCCGCAGCCCAGCTCATCATCCCGTCCGCATTATTTTTAGATTAAATATTATTGATTTAATAATTTGGAGTGAATAAATAAGAAATAAAAACAATAAGCACGTTCCTATTAACGAGTGCATACGTTAAAGAAAGAAAATGAGCCGACAATCAATGGACGACTATAAAAGCTACAAATCTGGTAAAAATTTCCTTATCAACGAAAACTGATCATAACCTTAACAGTCATTTTCTTTTTTTTTATATATACATTTTTGCTTTTTCTGGTTAATAATTGTAGCGTACTGTAGGCTAGAAATGATTGAGGAGACAAAAATTGAATAATTTGACATATATGTGCGAACAAAATTGAAATAAACTAAAAGCAAAAAGCTTGTTTTCATTTACTTTGAACAATTGCATGCAATTTTGTCGATTTCAGCTTTGTTGATAATTAAAATTTTGTTTAAATTTGTCAGTGTTTGTTAGGCAAGGAACGTGACAGATCCCGATCGCCGAGACGGTCGTCATCAAAGTCCAGCGATTGCAATAGCAGCAAATACGATGAGAAATGCGACAAGAAACAGTTGGACAACGTTGGCCTCGGGGCCAAAAATCGACTAAAGTCAATTGGCATTCAAATGAAGCTCAACAATCAGAAACAGACTATAGCGAAACCGAAGCTATCCGTCGCAGCCGCCTTCAACCAGGACAGCGATGACGAACCGGAGGAAATGCCACCGGAGGCAAAGATGCGTATGAGAAATGTTGGAAGGTACCAAACGCCGCTGGTAAGGCGCAAACAAAGTAGTGTAATTCATTTCGTTTCTCTTGTTTGTTCCAGGGATACGCCAACATCTTCAGGACCAAACTCGTTTGGTAAAACAAAGCATGGTTTCTCGGACGCGAAGAAAGTGTTCGAGAAGAATCTACGCGAAGCAATGGATCACGCCGTCAAAGATGAATAGGCAATTTATTAGATATATTGAAATTTAGTTTTAATTTAATGGATGCTACTTAAAACAAGTGACTATTGCACAGTCACTACTTAAATTCATCAAAGTTTATTGTACAATGTTTGTCAATAGGTCAAATTTCAAAGGAAAATATTTAATAAAGTAATTTAACCAATTAAATTTGCACTTTCTTTTGTAACCCAGCAGGGGAGAGCTCATCCTATTCTGAACTACTCAGAGTAGTTGCAAATTATTCCGTTTAGTATGGCTACATTGAGGAAAATAAATGGCACTTGTTTAATAGATTTTATTATTATTCATTACACATGATGGAAACAATTACTTTCTTTGCGCGGCCCAAACGCGGTTGTTATCTCTGCCTGGGCAGCGGAATTACTTTCTTTGCGCGGCTCCAGCACGGTTGTTGTCTCTGCCTGGGAAGTTGCGCTGCGGTGGCGTTCTCTTCCGTCTGTCTTCCTTGCTCCGGTTGCGGACAACTTTGCTGTGGATTGCGCAGGATACGCAGTAGTGCAACTTTGCGTACAGTTTCGGTAAAACAAATTCTGTGTATCAACAAAAACCAATTAATACATAAATGGCATCAACAAATTTGTAATAAACAGATCGAACAACACATATGCAGCAGAGACAAGAGCCGAAACAGGCAGAATAAAGCAAATGCTGCGAGCCACAGAAATGAGAACACTCCGGGCTATCAATGGCGTGACGCTATGAGATCGCGAAAGAAGCTCAAACATTTGAGCGGAATTAGGTATCCAAGATGTGGTAAAGTAGACTCGCCGGAAGAAGAGCATGGGAACAGCACGTCAACAGAATGGGCGAAGAAAGAAAAGCCAAACACCACCAGACCAACTGGCCGCCTACCGAAACGTTGGACAGACACCTGGACGTCGGGTTCACAAGAGGCGCAAGATGCGTAATTAGAACAAGACACAGTCTTATAAAGCAGAATGAGAGACAGAAAGAGAGACAGACAGAGACAGAAAGAGAGAGAGAGAGAAGACAGACAGAGAGAGAAGACAGACAGAGAGAGAAGACAGACAGAGAGAGAGAAGACAGACAGAGAGAGAAGACAGAGAGAGAGAGAAGACAGAGAGAGAAGACAGACAGACAGAGAAAGAGAGATCGAAGGATTTTGGGATGAGAACTTGAAAAATACGCTAATTATAGCAAAATATTCCAAATTATACTTTTGGTAATGATTAAAGCTACAAAAATGCAGGTGCATGACTATAGTGATGCTGATATTTACTGAATTATTTGCAAAAAAAAAAGTTGAACATTTACATGCATGATTGTTATGATCAAACTGTGCCCAAAATCGGTTTATGGTTCAGGTATTTTTGGAAATCAAATCTAATTGATACTTACGTGGGTATACTGATGCTTCGGTAATATCTCTAACTGCAGCAGCTTCGACAATGTTACGGATGACGAACTTCTTGATAGCTTTGTCTTTTGGCACGCAACGTGCGCAATTAGTGCAACGAACGGGCTTCACATGACCTCGTCCATGCTTAGCGCGTCCACCATTACGTCTCTTGCAAGTCTGCAAACAAGAGAATCATTAATACCTAATCTGCACTTTACCGAAAATGGTAACTATCCATATCCATGCACATGTGTATACTAGGTTAGGTTTCACTTGTTTGTCAAAAATCGTCGAAATCATCACTTAAATTCTTGTAATTATTCTTCGTAAGACTTCAACATGCAATTGGGAATTGTTTCTAATCAGTTTGCACTTGCTTATTTGTAAATATTCGGGAAAAAAATCGACACTCACCATTGTGGGTTGTTGCTGTTAGACTACAGCGGAAATAGAGAACATGTCAGCGGCGTCCGCGCAGCGCCATCATGGCTTACGATTGGTGCGACATCTATATCTTGTTGGGCGGGAAATTTAAGTGTGTTTAGCTCCTTATCAAATTTCCGCCGTAATATTTGAACTTTTCCCGTTATAACTTTCACAATTTGCAATTATTTATATTATGCACGCTCTAAACTAAAATCAAAGCATAAACATTGTTTCGTTAGGCATGTAATAGCGTGAAAACCGCGAAAAGAGTACGGCTACGGAACTAAACAACGAAAACGTAAAATAATACTGTTTTTATTCGATTTGTTTTGATATTGTTGTTTTGGTCCGTTGATCGATGAACACTACCAATCAATATCCGATTGCATGTCCATGATGTGATCTTGTTTTGCTTCTGATCTTTCTAATATTTTGACTTTTGTATTTATTGACCAATGGAGCGATCATGCACGTCCGTTTTTAGAAAATTTGCGGTTTAGGAAGTGTAGCAGTGAAGAAGTTGCCTGCTGGCTGCTGAAGTGGTCAAATTCGTGAAAATGTGAAAGTACTAACCAGCTGAACGAGTAAATCATATAAATATGAAGAACTTTTCGGTGAGAAACATAACTCTCAGAGCAGTCAACAAGTCAACAAGCGATTAGGAAGCAAAGTGATAAAGAAACAAAATAGTAAAACAACCGGAAATTAAGACATAGTGAAATTTCAAACTTTATTTTTGAGTTCTCTGGAAAGAATATTAAATATAACAAGAAAAATGCAACTACTCGTAAGTTTTTGTATATTTATTTATTTATTTATTAATATATAGGTACATGTTTTATGTACTAATTATTAATTTGGGCAATTTTCTCGAGTTAATTACAATTGAGATTCACATTAAAGTTTTTTTTTACATTTGTTACAATTGAAATATTGATAAATATCAAAATTAGGCTTACAAAACAATTCATAATTTTCATTAATTACCTTGTTCATGAAAATGTTCGAGTTTTTCAATCGGTTTTCAACCGGAAGTAATCGAAAATCATAAACAATTGAACAATGTAAATTCGGAGAGTTTAATATGTAATAGAGTGGAATTGTGTCGATGCCATATTAGTCACCAAAATACATATGTTTCTGATGCCAGCGCCCTCATTTTAAACATATTAAATTTGCATTACTATTGCGAAGAAAGTGAGCAATATGGCCGCAACTTGGTATTTCGTAAGATGGCCGTATGGTGCGTTAGTGTCTATGTCAAAATGCATGCATAGGTTATTTTTAGTGACCTCTCTATTCTATATCAAACTCTGTGCCAATTGTACTTGGGGCATATCAATTTTAAAAGTTTTTGACAGCACATAAAAACAATTCAACAATGTAAATATTATACAAAAGAATAAATTTTAAACATGAAATAACAAAATATTCATTTTTTTTTCAGAGTTCCTTCTTTTTATTGTTGATTGTGTGCCTTGTGATGGCAACAGCATATCCGAAAAATAATAAAAAGTCGAGTGATGTCTACACACCAAGCGGTAACGATAACGAAGACGATGCTTCATTGATAAGAGCACAGAGACAAGCTGGTGGCGGTGATCATCACGATGCTGTTGACTTCGGCGCGCATACTGGCGATCATGGAGCTTTTGGTTGGTATGCTGACTTCCCGGTGCATTCTCATTAAATGCAAATGACTGGATTTTGTTATTGTTTCTTCACATTTTTTTGTTTGCCTTTGTTTATGTTGATTAAGTCATTATTATCTTCATCATTTTCTTATCAAGTCTCTTATATCACTTTTCATTTTCTTCTTCTTTCACTTCTTCTTCTCATTTAGTGCAAACGACCCGATTTTGTTTTGTCTTTGTTTATGTTCATTAAGACATTGTTGTCTTCTTCTTATCTTCATTTTCTTTTCAAGTTTCTTATTTCATTTTTAATTTTCTTCTTCTTTCACTTTCATTCGTTTGCATTCATGTTGACTTGCTTTCTTCATAACTTTGCTATTTCTTCTTCTTCTTATTTACTTTTAATAATTTTCTCTGTGATCTTCATCGTCTCTAATATATTTCAACGCTTAACTTTATATTTTTCTTAAGTCTTAATTTAAGTTTTTCCTAATTTCTTCACATTTCTAGTCTTAATTTTTCGTATAACGTGAAATTTCCTTCTTTCCCTTTTTAGATGTCTTTTTGCGCAACTTAAATCTTTTTAAACATAACTATAACTTTGTACTACCTAACGAGCGCTATTTTGCATTCTTTTACCTTCCTTTTTGTATTTCTTCTTTAAAAATCGAATGTTCATATTTCTTATTGTTCAAAAAATAAATTATGTTCCCTTATACATATTTCTATTTGATTCTTTTTTTTTACATTTTCCCTGTTTTCCTAGTTTTCTTTCCAATACAATACACTTAACAAATTTTTATTTTATAGTCAATTAACACTTAACATCAATCTTACGTTCTTTTGTGTATGGCTGAGTTGACCAATTGACCGACCAAAGATTGAATTACGCAATTGATCACAATTATTCGAGTTTAGCAACTGATACTGTAAAATCAATGAAACCAAACAAATGTGTTAAGTTGAAGTAGCACATTAAGGCTAATTTATAGATATGTATATATTTATTGAGTTTTCACAATTTCGTTCTTTTTCATTTTTCTTAACGTCGTTCTAATGGTCGGTTTATGCTCTCCACTTAGCATTTAACACTTGAAGGCCCGTTCAGAATAGGAAAAGTAACACGCGAAAAGTATGAGATTGAAGTGAGAAATAAAAGTGACCTAAACTTCTAAAAAACAAATGACAAAACAAACAGCTGCGCTGTGGTTGACAACAAAGTACAAACACCACGTAGACCGCAAGCTTCAATTTCCACGCATCTCATTGACTGTTGCACTGCGTGCCGCATTAAATTCTTACAGGCGAGCATAAATCTACCTGCACCTAGTTTTTTTTTCTTCAGTTATTATTAATTGTTCTGTGTAGAACAATTAATAATAACTGGAAGAAAAAACTACGTGTGTAATACTTAATTTTAAGATGTACATCATTACATTACATTAAATACATAGTAATATTTATATATGTTACCTATACGTAAGTCCTAACTATTCTATGAATCCGAAACGAATGCCAACTTTCCGGTACCGGAAGTAACATTGAAGCTCATCATAAATATACGTATCCGAACAAAGCATTATATGCAAAATACTTTCGAATGCATTTTGTTTCCATTCAATTTCTAAATTCCACGTTCGTTATTTAACATTAAACATTAAAATTTACAATTATCAATGTATACCGATAGATTTATAGTTTTACTATTTAAGGGCGCTAAATCTAATTAAATGCGAATTCTTTGGCATTGGTGAGGTTATTTTGACGTTGATCCATTTAACCAACCAGGCAATAGCGCTTTTGAAAACGGACCAATCAAAAGTCTTTACTCTGCCTGACGTCACACCGAACTACTCAACTCCAACTGTCATTGCCATTGGTCAAGTGGTAACTGGTAAGGTAACTTGTTTGAAGGTAACTCATTGCCCATTGGGCAGCTCATTTCATATTGCACATTTTCTTTCTTCTAAGTATCTTAGTATTTAGAAGACTCATTGACATTTACCTATTAGCTTTACTTACAGTTTTAAGTTTCGTTTACGGCTTCCATCCCATTATCACTTTTCTGAATGGCACAAATATGCCATGATTTGGTTCACTAAAGAAAAATTAAATTTTTTATTAAATATTTGGCAAAGTAAGTAAGGTTAACTTTTTCGTACCATTGAAAATATCGTCGATTATTATAAGTCCCATCAGAATGTCCATCAGGTGTGCTCAGTTGCACCCCAACGAATTGTTCAGACTGCGAGAGAAGATGCCCAACATAACGAACGCGCCCGCCCCTTACACGGCCTTCTGGCGAAATCACCTTGACCCAATAATCCAGGCGCAAATCTCTGGGCAACCTGGGAAGAAACGGCTGCCAACCTTGTGGTGGGACATTATCACGTCCTGGCTCCGGAGCGGAAGCACGTCTCAATCCAGTCTTAGGTGTGCTATAATAAGCAGCATCTTTACCACTCGTTATACAATCTATGGAACGCCGCAAATATTGCTCAGCCTCGTCAACAAGACTATCTGTGGAATCACCACTGTCAATCGTCGTGGTCCATTCGGAGCGCAATTCCGGTAGAGACCCATTGGCAAAGCGTACCTTCGAGGGAGCTGCCCGCATCAGATTTTTTCTGCACGGAGACACTGGAGCCGAACATCTGCGAGAATGACCAGGAGCTGATGGACTCGGCAACGGAAATAAACTGGAGTAACGTGACTGAGAGTGACGACAACTTGGAGATGTCGAACTCCAGACTTCATTTTGAGACTAACATCAATTGAACATCATTATTTCGGACTTGTAAGCGTCACACTAACAAACAGGTACTTACATATCCAGGAGAATACAAATCTGTGGTTTTCAAGAATTGGCCATACTGCAATGGGCAGGTTTTTAAGTTCGTGGGGCATAAGTGATCCGCTGAACGAGATAGTTCAGGGACCATGCTTGTGAAGCCGATGTCTGAGAGCAAAATACGACGGGCTTCGACAGTTTTCTCCGACGGACGGAGACGGGAACCCGGCATTGGGTACTTGGAGGGCAGGGTTGTGAAGTTCTCACCGATTTTCACTTTGTGCGCCAAACTGGATTCAGAACGCCAGGAGGCATTCCTAGGAAGCGCTGAAATTTCCGTCTGCGCTCCGGATTCTTTTCGTACTGCGTTTGAATGTTGAAGAATTGGGCGAGATTTTCTGGAGGGATTCATACCACGAATTGCTTCCCTAGAAAAAAGGACAAGATCAATCAATCTCTAAGAATTTCTCTAAATTAGGGAAGGCGTAGGTACCTGTGAATCATGGGCCTATATTGTAATGGATTAGGACAAGTATTTCTCCTACCCATGGAATATTCAACATCATGAATCCCAACTTTGGATATATCCGTTTCCAAATACCGAATACGTTCGTCAAACCGATCAAAGCTCTCATCTTTCTCCATGCTCTTATTCTCAAAGCTAGAATCCTGGAATGATGAATAAAAGCTTTTGAGACTTTTCATCTCTTCATGGTTTATAGAATTGTCAGACTTGGAATTGTAAATTTGCGAGTTTTCCCTTGTAAAGTCAAAAGTTTGACTTTGAAAATTGGAATTCTCCTGGTTTTCATTTTCAAAATTATCATTGAAAACGTCGTCTTCGAGCTCTCTATCGGAAATATCCGCAGACAAGTTTTGGTCATAATCAGAGTTCTTCCTAAGGGAAGGAACATAGAGACCATCAGTATTTGTAGCACCCGCATTACCACCGTCGATTGAAATCAATGGCTCCTTGAGGTTCTGCGCATCTTTGGTATCTTCATTCGTAAATATAAGTTCAATATTGTCAACTTCTTGATCGAGAAGTTCCGTACTCGGCGAGTGTTCGAACAAAGTGTCGGGTTGTGGTTGTCTGGGGCCATTCAAAGCATCTTCTTCTTCTTCTTTATTGGCCGCCATGTTGTCGTGTTCGTTTGTCCTGTCACGTTGTTTATGCGTAATGTCTAAATTGACGCTAACCGTTAATTTATTCTTTTTGTAGGTAATAGTTTTGCAAAATTCACGCGAGCAATTTTCATTAATATCAGTGTGCGACTTTGGTTTTTGAGGTGTCGATGTAGTCGCTACCTCATTGACTAAGTCAATAAACTCAGATGACTCCACTGATGTGTCATTTATTTCGTTAGTTGCAATTTTATTTACATTGTGTGATTCGTTTGATTCAATAGTTTCAGAGTGGGTTTGAGTTTGATTTTGTACAATTTGTTGTCGCAGTAAGTGATTTTCAATACTCAATGCCGTGATAGCACTTTCCAAGTTTTCCAATGGCCATGACTTCCCTTTGAGCTCGAGAATTTCATTTCGACTTTCTTCCAATGCGCCTCGTAGTGATACAACAGTTTGATGTAACGTTTTTATCGCATCTACATATTGTCCATTCTGGTCCATTTTATCTCAAAATCATCCATGCTGGTGCAGGCAATAGGATATTACGATTACCTATCTCTTGAGGAAGCTTTTCTTAGTTTGTTTATTGTTCTCGATGTAGTTTATTGTTGTAAGATTCAGAATAAGTTCGCAGAAATCTAAAATGATAATAATTAATGTTTTTGAACGTTCTAAAATTATCAATTTTGTTTTGATTGGATTTGCTTGATATCAGTTGATATGCAATCAATAAATCTGTTTTCTACCTACATGTACATACTACCTACCCCCTGGGAAAGTGGGAAGAATTCCAAGTTTATAATTCACTTACGTCTTTAGAATCAGCTCTTTCATAAAGAGATGCGCGCAGTTCCCGTTCGTCGGCACTTGGACCAATCATCACTTTACTCCGTCGTTCGTCTTCAGTTATTTACAATTCACTTATATTTTAGCAGTTGCAGCTTAAAAGCTTCGGTGATCTTTCGATTGCTGAAGATGTTTAGTTGAATTATTGATTTGCATGTCTCTTTGGCATGTAATTAGCACTTGGTTCTGTTTTATTAAGCTAATTTCTATAGGTAAAGATTTAACACTTGATGTGCTCCCTGACAACAAACAGAATAACTTCGCCTTCGCATTTCACATAGCAACGTTTGCAACCACCACATCTCGTGTGCAATGCAATTTACAATCTCTCCACTTCCGTTCCAATCTGCGCTTGTGCATTTGTTCGCGTTCTTTCGCTATTTGTGTCGGAGGATATCGTCAAGTTCAAGGATTTGGTTAGTTAGGCAATACAACGTACATTTTATCTATACCTATAAAACTCTATTTTTATCGCCATAATAAAACAACATTATGATCACGTTCTAATTGATCCTCAAGTTGTTGTCCGCTGACACCAGTCGAGCAACAAATTTCGTCCAAACATGCGCTGCCATTCAAAGATTTTTGCAGCGTTAAGGGTTCGCCCAATAATACCGGATACTTGTGAACCCTCATGATAAGTCCCTCCAATACTCCAAATTGCACCAGCTTCCGCTCGTTGATCCACAACGTTGACGGATTCATCCTCAAACATAAATCTCTTATCGTAGTACCTCTGGTCATAGCCGCATACATCCGAAATACATCTCTAAGACTAGGCTGTTGCCGATCCGACTTGGCAACATATTGTAAACAACGATCCCTTAATCTGATATCCTGAACCAACATCCTCAACTTGGGCGTCGTACAATAAACATTACCATACTGAAATAATGGTACCAACGCTATCACACCATAATACAGTAGATTTTGTACGCAAGCCTTGACCAAATTGTTTTCGACATCAGCTAAAGTTGCTATCCGCAGCACATGATTGAAGCCATTGATGTGAGGAGCAACTGCATGGGTTGTGAGGTCCCACTGCTGGTCGGGTAATGGTTTTATGAAGACAGGTACTTGATGGTCTGCCACTTTGACGGGGTCCACGCGGATATTGACGACTTTGAGATGGGTAGCTGTGGGACCTTCAGTGAGCGCACACTCGCCTCGTGTATTCAGTTCATCCTTTACTTGTTCAAGTATTGGGGAGAGTTTTATTGCACAATTGCCAGCTGATAGAAAGTTGCTTTCCACCTCCATGGCGGTTAGATATTCGGAAAATTTCATTACTACTGGTTCATAGTGCACGGTTCTGGAGTGGCTATCACATACAAAGCAGAGATTAAAGTGGAATGCATTACGGGCATACTTCTTATCGTCAATTCTTACGGGGAATCCTAAGATTTTATAATCTGATAGTGTTCTGAAACAACAAGTTGCTTGATCATGCATGTTAACACTATTGATTAGGTATTAGGTAAATAAATGATTATTAACTAGTTAAACCTACACAGTAATTGTACTTTTTTGAAGTTCAGCTTTGGTTATAATGTACACGCTGATGCTATCGAAGAGTTCTTTGGATATGAAGTTTTCTGGCACTTGGCAAGAGATCATTGGACCTTGAGTCGGATGAAACTCGCAGAAAAAGATGCATCGTATTGCGTTCTGTCTGACACAGTCGTTGTGTGCTAGCATTCTATGAATATCACGTGAATAAAAAGTTTAATGCTTTTATTTATTTACATTGTGTTTAAAAATTTATATGTTTATAACTACTTACAAGAATGAATACAATAGCTATGCACATTCACCGATTCATCTACGAAAACAATGCGATGCGAGAGCACAGAGCAGTCTGATTGTCTGATCGATGTGATCACCAATCAGCTGATTTCAACACGCATGTTTATTCTGTCATACGTCAAATGGGATTGCCTCAATTTGTGCTAGCTAACTTCACAGTCAGCCAAAGTCCATTTATTGCACTGGAGCGCGTTCTGTTTTAGCGCCGGAGCGCGCCCGGACGTCGTCCAGGTCGTTCCGATATCGTGGATGGTACGAACACGCTGGGTGCAATGCCCCAGGCGTTCAGATTTAACGTCCGGATGATAAAATTTCATCCCAGTCGAGACTGGGTTGAAAGTCGCGCGTCTTGCGCAGTAGCTATAAGCCATTGAAAACTGGTAAGTACATGGTATAATTTAAATTTTATTAGATTTCCAGTTTGCGAATTACGAGTTGATTTCACTTATTTAATCAATGCGTGCGTTTTCCGATGAATATTCAAAAAAAATGTTCTACCTTTCTAACAATTTTGAATCGGATAGACATATTTTACGTCCTGACCGTTCATGAATGGAGACTGCATTTACTTATCCTCACTTCACCCTCGCTCAAACCACGTTCTCTAAATCGGAACGCGCTCCTGCGCATGCGTGAACCAGTGCGCAAGTTTAAACGATTAACGTTTATACACGTTTATATTATTTTTCTTATCGCATACAAGTGTAAGATATGTTTTCTTTATATTTCAGTATTATTTGTATTCAATTGGAATAAAGAGTGCGATGTGGTACAGCTCAGTTGTGTTCACGGAGTGCTGTTGAACTCAACGACCCAGATCCTTGTCTCTCATTCTAAGCTGCGTTCGGCTATTCAGACAGAGTTGGAGTGGAGTGTTTTTATACGTATAAAAAAATAGCTGCATTCACTCTTCTCGGAATATCCGAACGACCAAAGAGCGTTTAGAGTGAATAGAGTTGAATAGCCGAACGCAGCTCCAGTTAAGTCAATCAACTTGTTTCGATTTGATCCGGAACAGTTCCTGATCCGTTCCATATGGTACAGTTCTGGAACTGTTCCCAAACTTC
>JARJEB010024583.1:0-11725 GCA_030264535.1 Liometoxenus newtonarum
CATAATGAACAACAACCTTGATAACAATATGTTACTAAGAGTCATTACGCTTTTAATGGCCTGCAAACATGTAGTTCTCAATGAATTAGTACAATCACCATTAGAATCATCTGATGAAGATGAATCATTGATCCATTAAATCCTAGGAAAAAAGTGCGCCCCGTCATTCACAATTCATGCCAACTTGATCCAAACCTAACTTTTATGTTTGATAATTCCAAATCGGTTTCTGCGGTCTTTTTGGAGTGAGTTTAGCACAATTTCCAAATTACTCTCAAAATAACTAGTCCAGGCTGGGTATGCGGGAGGGCGCTCTTGAGTGTTTACTCCGCACATTCTGAACGATCAAGACTACAATCTTGGGAGTGCGCTCCCATCATTGGCTCCCACATATTCTGAACGCTTTTGGTCGCTCTAGAGCGCGCTCTTGCATCGAGAGCGTACTTCCTGAATGGCCTCCTTCTGTTCTGCTCTATTCAATATGGTAGGTCGATGGAATGTACGATCACGTACAATGAATCATATTCAATCAACTTTTCATGCAATAAAACAATTATTTCAAATTTTATACTTGCGGCCTTCGGGGAGGCTGGGGCCAGTAGCATCACATTTGTGTCAAGTCAATACCTTCCCCCTAAGAACATTAGAACTCTATGGATGTGTTCTCACGCTCAAAAGCTCTACGAGTAAGATGCACTGATACTCCGATACTGTACTGTTCCGGTTGAAATGCGCAAGAAACCTTTATACCTCGACTCGAACACTCAACGGGAAAGCAACTAATAAAATAAACATAAGATTTCTGATTTTTGAAAAAATAATCTAATTATTTGCTTCTAACTTCAAAAAACAAAAATTGAAATTATCAATAATACAATTATTTTTTATCATCCTCATTACCATCTTCGTCCTTATCATAATCACTATTACAATCATCATGATCATCAATATCGCTTCCAAAACTATCATTCTCATCATCGTCATTACGACCGAATTGAATATGAAGTTGCTTCAACTTCTCCAATAAAGCATCCTTCTGATCATCGGTAGACGTCTCCGATGCACCATTTCGTTCGCTTTTCATATACCTATCAAATGTTCTCCGTTTTCGTTCAGGCAACGTTTTCAGTAGATATTTCATTTCCACATCCAATTTAATTTGTTCCTGTGGTTCAACTGGTCCCGGCACAATCTCTTTGGATTGAAGACACTTCGCACAGATTTGCAATGTTTTAACGCATTCGGAACAGATTACATGGTAAGCTTTCTTCACACTTTTTTGTGAGCATTTCGTACAAGTCCTAGGTTGACTTAAAGGTTTGTATTTCTTGTACTTTATTTTCCATTCGATGATATCTTTGCATCTGACACAAACATCACCGACTTGAATGTTATTGATCAGCTTGATTTTGTTGCTTTTATCGTGCATATTGTTTCGGAACACGGTTCGATTTTTATATTTCTGAGGTCGAGATCTTGCTGTGTTGCCTTTTTGTAAACTCATGATAAATTTCCTGAAAAAAAAACCAAAACAAATCAATCATTAATCCATTTTAAATTATAGTAAGGAAAGTTTATAAATTTACAAATTTGAAAAATGAAAATTTAAATACATAATTTGAAGTATTGCTCAACTTTTTCAAAATAGTTTTTGTTTAAAAAAAATGTCCTAAAGTACGAAAAAAAGTAATCATTCAATAGAAAGGAGAAAATATTAAAAATAAAATACAGAACGTTTTAATATTTCTTTATTTATTAATTTTAATAATAACTTGAAGCAGAACACCCGCATTCTACTCACGACCCTTGATAAAAAATACTTTGCGTATGTACATCTAATAACTTTGACTCCCAACTATTGTTCTCTTTCATTTTCTTGTCAATCAACTCGACGAGATCCCGATACGCTTTCGCCACAACCATATCTTTAACTAGATGCTGATCTTGGTCATTTTGAACAATCGATCCAATAGTTGCGATTAATGTTCGATACTTAATTAATTCAACTTTTAAATCTTCAGCAAGCACTCGGTATTTAGTCAATTGATCCCAATGTGGACCAACCGGTTCCAATTCCATGCAAGCCAATGTAATTTCAATTTGTCTAGCAAGACAAAATTGATATTGATCACATATTTCTTGAATGCAAGCATGCAGCGTTTTAATGAGACTATTAAGAGCTTCGCCACTTTCAGCGGATATTATTTTGAGATCAGCTGATAATTGTAAATCATCGATTTCAGTTACATGTAAATCTGGATCGTCCATGCATGTTTCATCCGCATCATGATCATCTATTACAATGTTTGTTGCGCTTAAGAGAAATGCAGAATGAGCTAGATGTTTCGTCTTAATGAAAATAGATCTTCGCGAAGCGTTACGGTTACAACAAACACTACTGATTTGTTTGGGCAGAATTCTAATCATTTGTCTCCACATTTTGGAATTTTTTTTTTGGTTTTTCGTTTCAGATGAACTTTCGAAATTGGCCTAAAACTAAAATTTTATACGTTTCTGATGATCGAAATGCACATTCGATGACAAACAAATGGAATGTCCTTATTTTCAAATGTCAATTTTAAATTTTTTGATATTGTCAATTAGAAATTTTAATTTATGAAATGAAAAACAAAATGGTTTTTTATCTTTAGATAAAAGTTTCGGCTCTGAATTTCGGAGAAAGACAAAGATATGGTGTCGATTTATCTTTGTTAGGTTAAGTTTAGGGCATTTCATTTGGTAATTTCGCTGCATTTGCGTCGCGAGTGTCGGTCACGGTCATTCGGTTCTTGAAAATTTCGCTTTGGCTAGTTTATAATGTCACGATTGATTCAATTTTATAAGAGACTACTGCATAAACATCCCTTTTATTTCCAATCAGTGCAAACTGGCATTTTAATGGGAACAGGGGATGTGATTGCACAATTTTTTGTTGAAAGGAAAACGTGGAAGCACTACAAATTTGTAAGAACTTTACAATTTGCCACAGTAGGAACATTCATTATTGTAAGTAACAATTTATAAATAGATAAAAAAAAAAAGCAAATTATGCTTACCTGTTAATGGTGGCACTAATTTAATTCGTTTTATTAAAAATTCCTATAAATGTGTTCTCAGTTTGAGGTTAGGTTTGACGTTTTCAAAGTCAACCTTGAAATTGTTTCATATTTATCGCGTAAGCTGGCGCTTTTAGAAAATGCAGGAAATTTAAAAACCGTATTTAATAAATGTATAATAAATTTAATTAACGTATTCTTTTCAGGGACCTGGTTTGACTAAGTGGTACGCATTTTTGCATAAACAATTTGGATCTGAAAAATCAGCAGTATTTAAAAAAGTATTGGCCGATCAAACCCTTATGGCTCCATCCATTATCGTTGTAATCATTGGATCTCTGGGTCTTCTACAAGGTCATAAAATATCAGAAATCAAGGGACAATTAAAGAGGGATTACAAGGATATCTTGCTTACGAATTACAAATTATGGCCTGCCGTTCAATTATTCAATTTCTATATTGTTCCTTTATTTTATCAAGTGTTAGTTGTACAAATTGTCGGCATTGCATGGAACACGTACCTCTCTTGGAAAACACAAAATCCAAATGCATTAAATGATGAAAAAATAAAAGATGAATAATTTATTTTATAATTTACTATATAAGAAGTTGCCAAACAGTGTAAATCTAAACCAAAATAATATTCGCTTCGAAGTTTTCTGTTTTAGCGCCTAAAAAAGAATATCAAAAGTACTTACACAAGAAGTTAATAAATTTATATTAGTGTTTAACAGTTCTTTTAAATACGAAACGAAAAATATTAGAGATAAGCGATGGAAACTTTCCGTTTTGGACATTAGGACATTTATGTGGCCACGACACTTTCATAAATGTCGATAAAACGCAGATTTGTGACTCAAATTAGGCACAAAAGCCCAAGGTCACAAAATAACCTTCAAAATAAAACATTGTGAACGAGTTTGTGACTTGGTTTGTTTGTGCCAACATTTGGGAATTGTTTCAGATTTCAAACATGAAAGTTTCATTCTATAATTTTGAAAATTTTTATAAAAAGCAGGTGAGTTTAAGTGTCCTAAAATGTTATTTATTTGCAAAAATATCTGATGGTTAATATCCTAAAATGTCCGGACATTTGTTCGCAGACTTATTAGAATAAATGTCCAAAAATAAATGTCTGGACATTATTATTTCTAAAAAATTTATGAAAAGCAAAATTCTCATACATTTTATAAAAAAAGTGAAAGAATGATGTCCGTTTAAGTGTCCCAAAATGTCATTTAGTTGAAAAAATGTCTGATTAATGTCCAAAAATGTTCGGACACTTATTAGATTAAATGTCCAAAAACCGGACATTGTAGAAAAATTAGGAAAAGCAAAATTCTCATACATTTTATTATAAAAATTGAAAGAATGATGTCCGTTTAAGTGTCCCAAAATGTCATTTATTTAAAAAACATATCTGATGATTAATGTCCAAAATGTCCGGACATTTATTCGGACACTTATTAGAATAAATGTCCAAAATAATAGATGTCTGGTCTGGAAAAAATTATGAAAAGCAACATTCTCATTTTCTAATTTATATGTCTTTTTGTTAAAAAAAAGGATTATTCTGGAAAATTAAAAACGACTAAATATTTTGCATTGTCTTTACTTTGAAGGTTAGGCTTTTCAGTTACCATTTATTTTGTACATTTTATTATACATTTAAATATATCATAAATTTTTACATGTATTTTTGTTAAAACATCTATTTTAAAAATATATTTTACGCTACAAAATATAACTTAATATATTTTCTCTTTGTCGGCATTATAATCATTTATGTCAGGGGTGTCCAACCTTCTCGATTTCGTGGGCCATGTTGCATGAAATCGACATTGGGCCGCAAAAAAATCTTAACTTTCAATCGAAAATAAAGTTTACGCGTTTCACAACACAAACCGCGATCCGGCGCGCAATTCTTAGGCAATAGCCGAGTTAGCACAAAGTATAAATTTTAATTAGTATAAGTTTTAATTATTTACTTTCTGCCTTATAGGCTAACAGAGGTACCTTGTGTAGTAAATTATAGAAAATCTCATGTTTCAAGTAAATTTGGAATTTTGTGTTGGGCCGCATTCAGAGTAGTTTTGGGCCGCATCCGGCCAGTGGGCTGCTGGTTGGACAGCCCTGATTTATGTATTTTCGACTTTATTCAATTTCTCCATAATTCCTTGAGTTTATAGTTATTTTGTTTTGTTAGGTTTTTTCTTTCTTTGATTAATATATATCATTTTCATCAGACAGTTTACTACTGAGAAAAATACTGGACATAAACTTCCATTACATATCGTTGTATGCCCTCAAATATGTTTTGATTCTTTAATTAAATATTTTAAATAGTTCATCTCTTTATTCTTATTACAGTTATTTTAGTAGGTATACGTTATAATTTTGTCAATTAGTTATTAAGTTTCTTATTTCACAGATTTAATAGGGTAGCAAGAATTTTAAAAGACACAACAATTATTATTGGAAAATGAAAAAAAAAGGTAGGTAAAGTAAAAGAAGAAAATTGCGCGCGTTTGACATTGAATGCTTTATATCATATCTAATCTCATATTTTGGGGTTACGTATATCTCTAAAGTTATTACATATTTTTTTGCTTCATTTGAGAGAGTTTAATATATAATAGAGAAGAGTGAGATTACTTTCGTAAAAAGTTGAGATTTTCTCGACGCCATATTGATCACCAATGTGTTTTAGTGAGCAATATGGCCGCTATTTGTTAATTCTTATGATCACCGTATGGTGCGTGCATTGGTAAGGCCGTCGCCATGAGGCAAAAATTACACACTGGCGACGGTACGGTGCATGGCTTAAGCCTCTCTAGATATATTAACCTCTCTAGATTTCTATTAGTGCTTAATACTGTATAGGCCGTATAAGCTAAAATACTGCCCATTCTCGAACGAATAAAAATTTAATTGCAAATGAAAAATTAATAAATTAACTAATTATTAATTGTGACTAGTTATATTAATTATTATAAGTATTTGAATTCAAAATAATTTACATCAGGACGTATATTCCGAACTCTTATCACAATCCATCTTGTTCTAATAGAGTAAACACATCGTGGTCCTGTTGTTCGTTATAAAAGCAACATTGGAAATATTGAAATAATATTAACTGATCACTAGTTTTGTAATATGCTCATAATTTCTTAATTTGAGAAAATTGTGCTCAAGTGGAACAATTTGACTTTTATAATTTATTCCATGAACACAAATAGCTAAACCACTCCCTAAAAAAGCGCGCAATATTTGAATTAAACATTTGTATTTGCAGCCTGCGTTACACAACGCACATCAAGAAGTATTTATGTCATAAGTTCAGTCTTGCAATTGAACCGAAACGGAAAATTCGTATTAGAACTTAGCTGGACAAAAGTTTCAGTAATCAAAGTAAAATATTTCCAGTAATCGCAATAATTACGTAATATACGTAGACGAGATTCTCAACTGACAGGCTCAACCACTCAACGAAAACAGAAGTCTTTTAAATATTCATAAAAATTTGAAATAAGTGTTCAAAGTAAAGAAACAATATAATAAATTTCAAATTTGGCGCCATAATTTTGTGAGGCGTGTTCTAAATATTTGTGTTCCCGGAACCAAAAATAAATTGTTTTGTTCCGCTTACCTAGTTATCCGAATTATTTACTTTTGTTGGAAATGGATAAAGGAGAAACGCACATAAGAAATTAGTTAGATAAAAACATATCATTCTTTGGCTCGCCCAGTTTATCTTCAATGAATTTTTCCGAACCATCGCATCTTCGCTTGATGTCAAAGCGCGCGCCCCGCTTTCCAATTTTGCATAGTAGATTGCGGTTGCGGTAGGCGCCCTCCATCTCCTTCTTCCTTGAAATTTCTAATAGCAATCGGTTACGCAACACGTCCAAAGAATTGCTGATGGAAAGCGATGGTGTGGCGTCTCTAAGATTTAGACCGGCTCTCTTGCTTCGTCCTTCCTGACTCAATTCCATCTAGAAGGAAACATATATTGTTTAATTAGACGATATAAGTTAAGTACTTTTGTCTAAAATGCTCGACTAATTAATTGCAGACCAGAATGAAAAAGTTTTCTGTAATAAGCGCGCATATGGGTTATGCGCTTATGATAGGTACTCAGGAGTCAGGACTTACTAAGGCTGTATTCGTGTTGGACGCTTAGGCGCTATTTGGCGCTTATAAGCGCGTGAAACATGTTCGAGTTGAAGAAGTGAGCGCTCAGAAATCGATTCATGGCAATACAGAACGCACAGAATTTAGAATCCAAAGCGAACTACAAAAATAGTGCTTTCAACGTGAGCGCGTAAAGCGTCTGAGCGTCCAACGTGAATGCAAGCCAAGTATTATGCTTTTGGAATAAATATGATGAATATTATTATATCATGTTTTCCATTAAAGAAATGAGCCAACATAGATATTATGTTTCAGCAATGGTTTCTCTGAGTGATACGGAAATTCACATTGAGACAACTGTTTGAAAATGATAGTAAAATTGGTTAACTCAGTGGCTCCCAAACTTTTTTTGATTTTCGGCTCCTTTGCTGAATCTAGATTTTCCCGTCGCCAGGGCGTAAAATTGAGGCAGTCTGCCTCAGGGCGTAGCTTAATTAAAGGGCGCGCCTGAGGCAAGGAAGCAGGCTCTGTAACATCAGGTGGCGCAAGCAACGATATTAAATTTGGCTTCAGGACGCGATCAAAGTGAAGGCCCTGCCAGTGAGGAAATTGCGGTGCACACTTTGGGAACCACTGGGTTAACTTACCTACATCAAGGTAACACATTAAATTTTGATATAATAACGGTTTTTTGTTAACTTAAGATTTTAATCTGTCAATACTGAATTCTCTAGGGAATATCGTTTAAAAAGGTAATAAGAATTTATTCTTCTACATTCTCTCGATTTTATTTTAGATTTTGTGATAGGTAGCACTTCAATTTGTCAATTGTTTGTCGTTTTGTAGGAAATGTTCTAAAAAATAGGTACCTGAGAATCGATGATATTGGAGTCAATATCAGAAATTGGATAGTAGGACGAAAGGGGCAGGCTGTCCCATTGCCTACTCGCGCTCGGTCTGTACTTTGCCATCAGTCTTGATAGAAGATAGCCTAACTCCTCCTGATCCTCCGGGTTGATGTAACCAAGTCCTTGAACACTCTGCCTTCCGTAGTAATTGTCTTCGCTGTTTACTGCAACGATTATCGCCGCGCATACTATGTACACGGGCACACGCATCATACTATCCTGTAATACAATACAAATGAGGGGATAATTAGTTCTCAACCACAACCACTCAACCAGGATAAGTATATCGCTTGCATTACGATTTCAAAAATGTACCTAAACATAACATAAGTCAATATTATTCAATATTTGGCACTTTTTTAAAATTTTGTTTGTTTGTATTCAATGATATTATTGGGCGGGTGTCGTAACCATCCAACTCAATTAGAACAATTATACAATCAATGTTTTTTAATTATAGGTACCTATATTAGCAAAATTCGTCACTATTTTTGAAGAACCGACTCTCTCCACCATAAATTATGACATTGATGAAACGGCTGTTTCTGCGATGACATTAACTGCGGTATAACCTCCAAATCATCTGTTCCGTTTGTTAGATACCTACATGCGCGTCTAGGTTTGGTATCGATGGCATTATGAATAATAAACATTTATCCATGGGATTATGAGTCCATAATGCCATGGTTACGCGTCACTATAATACAATGATGTAAATAATGATATCCATTAAGCAACTGATTTTTATTAAATAATTGAGACGTAATTGGGTAGTCGTGCTTTTTTATACCCTTCATTTTCATTCTCATAAATTAAATTCGCAATTTTTTATTGATACACAAAACTAAGTACTTATACAGGGTGTCCCATTCTCATGAAATAGTTCGATTACGTCTAAACGGTTAGAGATAGACGAAAAACGAAAATCCATTGTTACCTTAATGTTTCGAGCTGCATCTCGTGAAAATATTTTCCAGTATTTTCCAGTATAAATGTGGTTGTCAAAAAACGCAAAATTCGCACATGGCCATAGGACATGATGGTATCAAAAGACGCGTAATTAGATACCAAAGAGAGCCTGTTAAAAAAAGAGTTGGGTGGCTATTTAAAAAAATGAGTTTTGGTCGATTGAAATATTTCATATTGTAAAATTCACAGAAAATACACCTGGACAGATAATGAAACTTTGGACCAATAGAAAGAAAGATCGTTTCCTCCTCTAAAAGTCTGAGAAAACCGTAACTCGCTATCTTGTACCGTCTCTGAGTAATGATTTTTTTTTAAATATCCCTTGCAAGTGACATTTCTGGAATAAAAGTTAAGGTGGCGGTGTAACGGTTAGAGCAAAAGGTCGAATATGGGTTATCAAATGATTCCAAATTTTACGCAGAATTCAAAAATGCAGAGAAAGTTAGGGGTACTATTTAAAAAAACAAAGTTGATGTCAGTAGCGCTTTTATGGGACACCCTGTATACTTGAAAATATTTTTACGAGATGCAGCTCGAAAAATTAAGGGGACATGGGACATGGCGTTTTCATTTTTCGTCTATCTCGAACCGTTTAGGCTTAATCGAACTATTTCATGAGAACGGGACACCCTGTATAAATTGTTCTTTTTATCATAGATATATTTTTCTTTTTAGTAAATGCAAGGAAAATTGTAAGCAAATAAAGATTTATTTAGTTTTTCTTGAATTTTCGATTTTTTGTAATGATTTAATTTAATCTCTAACGTTTGTTTTTTACTTTCCGACTTACCGAAGGTATAGTAAGCGAAGTAAGGTGATCAGGCAAATTATCGAATTCGAAAAAGTGGATTATGGTGTGGTGTCCATGTGAGTGTGTGTGTGTGTGTGTGTGTCCGTGTGTATGTACGCCTGTGTGTATGTGCAAATTGCGTGCAAACCAAGCAAGCAATCGGGGATGAAATTTTGTATGTGAGCAGCTGTCCATCTAGCTTGAACCTGGAGTAAAAATAAACAACATCGGCCACTAAAGAAGAAAGTTATTGACTCTCAAAATATTAATTTGCTTATAACTAGCTAAATATTGAATTTAGCATGGAACTATCTATATATTGGCCGAAAGTGTTTTGAATTTCCTACAAGTTATGCCAATTACATTGCTTCTTGGGCGAATGGTATGGACCTTTTCCACATTCCGTAACAATCACCACCACAAGAATAGATTATAAGCATGTTGCTATAGCGTGATTCTTCAATACGCTGGCACTGTATGATTTCGTAGAACTCGTCGATCGTAGAAGTAGTTTAAATCGGAAAGTAGAAATTGCTCAGAAATTTAGTGATATCGAAACATAAGCAATCTCATTTCCGCTCTCCTATTAAAAGTACTTCTACGATCGACGAGTTCTACGAAATCGTAGCAGATACGGTCGGAAAGTTGTGCGGTGCGAATCCGTACCGATTTTTTTTTGGGTTATTGGAAAGCACTTATTTATTATTATGTAACTTATTTATTTGTAAATTTATTGTAATCACCAGTCGGAAACAATATGTTTATTATATTATTATATTATAGACGAATATAGGCTGTTACATTTTAGTATTTCTTCAGTTTTGCTTTTTATATTTTATTTTATTTTATAATTATACTATTATATCCCGCATAGTATTACACTAGCGCAAACAGAGACTCATACAACTGCAAAGTTAATTGTTTCTGTAAGATCTAAATAAATAAATAAATACAAATCCGTACGATGGAAATTCCAAATTTTAGGTTTAAAATTAAATTTTAGGTTTAGGACAGATTTATTTAAAAAGCACGTATTATTGAGAGTGAGTTGCGACTAGTTTCTCTCGGTGAGGAGCTTCTTCAGGCAACGGGCAACAACTAAAAATTCATTGAACGTTACAACAATATTACTTCCCATAAATAACAAGGTCAATGGACTTGTAGTTAAAAATTATTAAATAATCTTAACATGCAATTTGGTATCAGTCAGTGTAATCAATCAGTCAAACGTAACATACCAAATAGCTGTTAAGATTATTTAATAATTTTTAACTTCAAGTACATTGACCTTGTTATTGGGTTGTATATGGGTTGTAATATTGTTGTAAAGTTAAATGAATTTTTAGTTGTTACCCGTTGCCTGAAGAAGCTCCTCACCGAGCGAAACTAGTCGCAACTCACGTCTCTTTTTAAATAAATCTGTTCTGCAGGCATAAGCAACCTAAAATTGGGAATTTCCCTCTTATTGATTTGTATGTATACAGGGTGTTCTAAAATTGGCGGAAAATCACCAGGTAACATTGTAGATCGGGTTAAAAGAAAACGAAAATCTTAATACAAAAATGTCCGCAAGGTCCCCTGATTTGTCCTCACGAGGTCCTTAAAGTTTGAGTTTTGATATTACAAAATCGGCATAAAATAGATTTTTTCTTTTTGCAGTTAATATCTTTTAGTTTAGCGTTGATTTCCTTTTTTATTTATGAAACCAAAAAATATGGATTTTCTTTTGTTAGAAAATTACTTTTTTTGTAAAAAGTACGTTTGGCATCAATGCATATTTTTAAATGTTTCATGTCAACAAAGTAGGCAAAGTTTGATTTCAGTCACTGTCAGTTGAGAGATTTGACATAATCAATTTAATTCTGGAT
>JARJEB010024592.1:0-14850 GCA_030264535.1 Liometoxenus newtonarum
GAGCAATGGACATAATCGCGAATATAATACTATGTCTTCCACTATTTTTAACACAAAATACAAATTGTGATTTCTCGATGAAGCAACGAACGAGCACTAACTGACAAGTGAAACAATATGGCGGGCGATACACATCGAGCTATGGTCGGAATTCCTGAGATCATATAGATAAGTTGGATCGGTCACTTCAAATTTGTTAAATCTTGTTGAACTTTAAATGATCTTCAAAAATACGCGATCAATGTTATGAAATTGACAGAATATCTATCGGGTTCCTTCGAGATCTTAGATCATATAGATAAGTTGGATCGGTCACTTCAATTTTGTTAAATCTTGTTGAACTTGTTGAACGATCAATGTTATTTAATTGCAGTGATTTCTGAAAATTCATAACTCACGGTAGTGATTTATGAAAATCCATAACTCACGCTAATAATGACCATATAACTGAATAGGTGTAGAAAAAATAACTTACTTACTTGACACATTCATCAGGATACGTCTCACAATCAGTCACACATCTGAATCGTTGCCAGTGCATCCATCCCATTGGAGGAGAATCTGCAAGACCATTATCTAATCCTTCGGATTCACAAATTACTAATAATGCGGTTAATGTAATCAATTGTAGATAATTCAAATTTGCCTAAAACAAAAAATTAAAACGATCTTTTTGCAACTAACAAATTTTAATCATGCGTTTGTATATTTTCATAATAGATATTTACCATATTTCAGAAGCAAATCAAAACCAACTTAGGTAGTTGAAATTTAACAATTCAAATCGCACATAAATTGAACTTTTATGTTTAAGTATTGATTACTTTGTCTGTATTTTTATTTATCAATCACAAAGTTATCAATTTACAAACATAGCAAGTATAAATAACCGTGCAACGTGCAGACAGACCAACAGTCCACAAGCGACTAAGATGTTGTACAATAAAACAACTTTAATATGTTATAAATAGTAAACATACCGTGCGTTTATTTCACAGCCGAACATAGGATGTGCTATAATCGCAGCTAAAATAAACGAGTCAAACTTATGGCAGTGTGCTAAAGACACACCGACCACCGACGGACGGGGAAAGAGTGGGGATGTGGGATGGACGATGACACACCACGATGATAGGTATCAAGTTGTGTCAGTTATTTAAAAGACCCGACGCTTGAAAAAGAAGTTAACGATTGATGAACAATTTATGAACAATCAATTCACATATGATAAGAAAAAAAATTGACAATTGACATCAATGACATGACCATAAAAATTACTGTGATCGTGCAATCGCCATTATGCCATGAGTTTGCTGCGAACAATGCGTACCTACGTTACATGAAATGTTCGATAGTACAATAAACGCTCTGTATATGTGTAAATGTATAATTTATCGAATTACTTAAGTTCCCATCGGCTATCACTAATAAATACCTACTTTCATTGTTGACCATCAGGAACGGAATTTAGAACGCGATGATGAATTTACAAATTCTCGTTTAAACGCCGCCGGTCAAAACCAATTCAAACAATAATTATTATTTAAATCGCATAAATTAGAAAATGAAATTGTTTATACTGTGTAATTACTTATGCATAAGCATCGAAAAAGTGACACAACAGGCTGTAATTTTTGTTTGACTAGATCAACATCAGATTCATATCGAGGTTCATATTATTCATTACCTACTAAATTATTGAATTAATAGTTATGTTAGAGCAAAAGGGAATGAACGATTCAGCCAAACCAACCAGTTTGGAGTTTAACTTTAAATTACTTAATGAATATTCATAAATATACAATAGTATAACCAACACGACTGCAACATTAAAGATTACATCTGATTAAACGTCCTGTTTTTTTTCGGTAGGTGGGAGAATCCTGCATAGGATAACTACTGACTCCAATCAGTAGCCAATGTCAGACTCTTACTGACTAAACTCCCACCTATCTTCGGAAAAAGATCCATGGATAGGAAGCCTGGACGCGCCTCTGCCGTAGAAAGGGAAGGACCTAGAATGCAAAAAGAACTTCAAAATGAAGAAAGAAAGAAGAAGAAAGTGGAAAGATATGGTGGGGTGGGTGATCAGGACATTGCCTTCGGGATCGTGCTGTTCACTTTGCAGGTTCATTTAAGTAAGGAAGGCTGGGCTGTGCTAGGAATTTGTTAGTCTCTTCAACTCGGATACAGCGCTTCTTATGGCGTTTTCAACTTATTACACTAGTCTGCACTAGTGCAGTCAGTTGCGCACTGAACAAGTGTTCGCGAGTTATTTTTTCGATCATCAGTGCAGCCAGTTGCGCGGTTCGTCTTATTTCAGTTTACCAACTCCAGGAAACGAAATGTACATTGAGTGCATATATTTTTGCACCGTCGCTTGCAATAGACGGTGCACAAAGTGAAGTGCAAGTGCAGAGCTGATTCAGAGCCAGTGCGTCAGTGCATGCACTCGTCGGTGCGAGTGCAAGGACTGAGTGCAGTAAGCAGTGAATATGTGAACTAAATTAAATATTTTTGTGGGAGCCAATCACAGACTGTTATTTTGACGCGTATACTCAATAATAATGAAGCGTGTGCACTGCGTGGGTGGAGTGTATACTTTTGCAAATGTAGGCAGCGCCGGGAAGCCCACCATGATTAGAAGGAATATTAATTAACAATTTCAAGATTTTATTGATTGCTGGTTATATAGCAAAAGTAGCCTATTTTTGTTTGAGTATATAACCAGAGGCGGATTTAGGTATGGTATTTATGGGCTGCATCAAAGGGCCCCTTCGCTTGCGCCCACCATGAGCTTATACAGTCATACGTTTCCTCTCGATGTCCATAAGAAGCTTGATAGTTGCCTCCTCGAACAGGGCCCATCCGCTGTCGCGTTCCTGAAACTCTTCACTTTTTCATTTAATTGTTCTTTGTGACTGACGACTGTTCACCGCCACCGTCGGCATGTCCACACATAATTTTGACTTTGGTGTAGGTATACCGCTGGTTTTCAGCTCCTACAGAGTGCGAGACACTTGATTGCCACATTTCATCATCCAAGTGTACAGACTTTGGTTAATTGGGTAGGCCCCAAAACAGTGTTAGCCCAGCGGTCCGCCACTGTATATAACCCGCGATTTTGTGGTTTTGCAATTTAGTCAGCGACTGCCTGCTCCATGCTTATGAGTACCAAAGTCTAAAACGCTTCCACGGATTGGAGTCTCTGACTGAGTTGCAAAACCTGTGGTTTGTCTTTCGTCTTGTACGACTGCTTAAGCGATCCATAGGTATAACCGAAAAATCTTTTTAGATTCTTCTACTAAACCTACATTCTGAAAGTTTCAAACCTCTATGTATTATGATGGAAGGTGAAAAATTATTAATGCAACCCCTGTATAAAAATACCTAATTAGAATTAATGAAATTTATAGGGGTGCGCAAGAAATTTTTTAGAGTGTGCACAAACTTAAAATGTAACTGATACACTAGATTCAAATTAATTTTTGCCGCCACTACTGTTGCGCCATCTACAACATCCTAAGAGGGCAAAGTCAGCTGATTTGCCATTGCGTCAAAAATAAAGAGTAAAGAGTAAAATCTTAAAACATTAGGGTGTGCCAGTGCACACCCGGCACTCCCTGTGCGCACGCCTATGATGAAATTCTATTATTTTTTATTATCAGTATTAAAAGAGTTCTAAGTTCAGTAGGAACATCGAATGAGCAAAATGAGGGCAATGCCTTTTTCGCTATAATAATAATAATAAATTCGAATGTTAATTTTCGCGATAATTTAATGTCATTGCTTAAAGTCAACTGCGTATTCTACAAGTCGTAAATAAATTATTTCTTACTTAAAACTTTTAATTAACGGCCCGGCGCCTAAGATTTATTTTTTTATCAAAACAAAATAATCGACAACAGTTTGTTTTGTTGTTACTTGTTCGAAATTTATTAATACACTTAATAGTAAATAAATGCGAATAAAATTATTTATGGATTATCGCAGCAACATTGTAAAAATAATTAACATTTAATTAATTATTTAATTTAATCACTAACTAAAACCATTTAAATGATAATACTTTGTTGTTTATTTATACGATGGAAAACAATCTGTGTTACTGGCGAGGTCATTGCCACAACTGCAATACTTTCGGAACCACATGGCGCATACGCAGTAGCGCATTTAAGGCGACAGCTTGAATTATAACCTTCAAAATTTAATAAAAAAAATGTTTTAGGAATAATTTGTTCGATTTGAAGGCTCAAAAAGTCAATAATTATACAAAATTCAAATCTATATTAATTAAATTACAATGTAATAATAAAAATTCAAAAACAGAAAAGATAAAATATGCTAAATATAATAAAATTTCCTTATAATGTTTCTTATCTTGCATCTTTTTAATTTAAATCAGTGATGACAAGCCGGTTTGCACCGGTGCAAATAAACACGGTTAGAACCCATTTACACCGGGTGTAATCAAACATTTGCACCATGAGGGTGGATCTTATTGGCGAATAACAAGCCATCCAATGATTGCACTGAATACACCCAATTGGTGGATACATCAATTTTTGCAGCCGGTGCATAAACATTTGCAGCCGGTGCAAATGCCATCACTCGATTTAATTTATAAATTTATCCATAAAATGTATAAAAAATTTGAGTTCGTAGATGATCCTTTTGATAACTAAATAACTAAGTAATTTAATACATTATTGGAGTTACCGTCATTGTCGTATTAAAAAGACAAAGTCTAATTGCACTTTTCAGTTTGACAAACTTTTGTACTGACAAAGAAAGTCATACAATTGCACACTGCAAATCAAATACTTTTTCGTAACTTATTTTACTCACTAGTTGTTCTACTGCACATAATTTAAAAACGCCATTTTGCGAATATTACACTTATTTGTCAAATTGCTAGATATTTTTCAAAATGGTGATTGTCACACAACTTTAAAAAGGACGAAAATGTCCAAAATTAGACGTGGTCGTCTAATTAGGCATTCTAATAACCTCCAAATTTCGCTTGCTCGTGGATGAAAACATGATTAAGGCTGGCTAAACACATTTCTGGCAACATTTTGATGTTTGTGACTGAGAACATGATTAAGGCTGGCTAACCACATTATTGGTTATGCAACGCATTCGCCACAATGCCATATTGGCGCCAGCCAGCCAGCCCAATGTTTTTCCTGCAGGAGCAAAATTTTGACGTTTGTGACTGAAAACATGATTAAGGTTGGCTAAACACATTATTGGTTATGCAACGCATTCGCCGCAATGCCATATTAGCGCCAGCCAGCCCAATATTTTTCCTCCACGAGCAAAGTTTTGACGTTTGTGACTGAACACATGATTAAAGCTGGCTAAACACGTTATTGGTTACGCAAGGCATACGCCACAATGCCATATTGGCACCAGCCAGCCCAATGTGTATACTCCACGAACAAAATTATGACGTTTATGAAGTCATATTAGAATGCCTAATGTAATAAATCTTGATTAAAAGCTCAAATTTCGTAGTCGATTGGCATGAATTCAAATCGTGATCACAAATTTCCGATCATGAAAAATAGACCTTATCAAATAGATAATTTAAAAACGAGACATTCATAAAAGATATGAAATATTAGCATAATCACTTTCAACCAATTATGAATGATAATAATTGCTGCAAATTTAATCATAAATTAAATTAACTTGAACTTGTTTCTGATGTGTTTTCATATTTGTCATAGCTTGAACTTGGTTCATTCGTGTAACTAACTGTTAATTAATATCATTAGGACTCAATTGTCGTTCACCTTCATGGAGTAAAATCCTTAGTGCTTTAAATAACAAGAAGACACCAAGCATTTGTTGTTGAATTGAGCTCCAAGTTGCAGCAACTCCGTAAAAGTCCCCCGTGCGTATGTTCTCGACATTATTTAACATCAACGCTGTAATCATTGCTGCTTCCCGAGTGTACGCTTCTACCGGAATAACATTTTGAAAGATTTGAAGACAAACAACACCCTGAGAATCATTCCAAATGTCCAGTATGCGTTGGAGTTTCGTATTGTCCGTTTGTTTAATTCCCTTGTTGTACAGGTCAATGGCTTCGTAGAGGTGGTGATACGGCCGGGAACGTTTGCCCTTCCCTACGTAAAAAATAGCGGTAAGGAAAGTCTCCCAGAGCTCGCCTTCAGAAAGATTGTCAGCCCTACACGGAAGGTTCTTTGTAATTCGAGGATCTAGCAAGAGATACGTGAAGGATGCTTTGTTGGTGCCTTCGCGCCATTTGCGAGACGGATCTGGATGCGCGAATTGCTTAACAACCTGCTCTTCGAGGATCCGATACGGAGTCAGATCTGAAGTCCATTCAGGGTTTCTAATGGTTTTTTGCATTTCCTTAGAATATACTGTAAAAAGACTTCAGATTTATCCCCCCCAAAAAAACTCGGGTGGATTTGGGTACACTTACCTTTTTTGGTTTCTCCTCCATCTTGCACCATCCCAACTTCCTCTGGACAGGGACACTTCTGCAGATTCTGAAGTTTCCTCAAGTAGACACGCTTGGTGCTTTTAGTAATGGGTCCCGGGTTGAATCCAGAACTTGTTAACTCCTTCCGCAAGGTGTCGGTGTCATAATCAAAACTAGCTGGTAGGCTGGACATCTTAGATGACTTTGTAGAGCTGATTGTGAGGTTCTCCGTTTCATTTAAATTCCTAGAGCACTTTTATTAATTTCACATTGGGAAAGACAAGAGATCAACTTACGGTATAGGTGTTGGTAGCATTCTCTTCTCATACAAACAAACGCCTTCTTCCGGATCCGTGTATTTGTATACTTCGGATACGCTCATGAAGCTCATATCAGCGTTGCTTAACAGGAAAGCAGCGTTTAACCGGTTCTGGTCTCTTTCCTCGATAACTTCGGAGACATCAGTGCAGGTGCAGTAATCGCTTGAGGTATCCTTTCTATGTGGAGATGACTTTGTTTGATCGTACTCCTCCAACATGGAGTTTGGCAGTGTTTGGATACCACTTTCGGGTGATTTCTGACTTAATGCACAAAAATCCGATTGGGTAATCTGTGGGATACCATCTGTATGACTGTTGTTATCACTCGAAGCGTAGAAAGATGACTGGGCGTCGAGATTTACCACTGGCCGACGCGTAGTCACATTGGCATAATTGGGTCCCAGCACTGAACTATCAGAATTCTCCGAAGGTGATAGTGACAAGGCTTCCAGTTGGGCCTCCAGGGTATTGCACCATTCCCTCACGTACTCATTGGGGTTGGTCTGTGGCAAGACCTTCAAATCGATTGGTTCCTGTTGCTTTACCTCCATCTTCACAACTTCGTATTCACCAATCGCCTGACCATTATTCACCAGAATTTTGTCTGTTTTTAAGGATGTTTTAATAATGATTTTACTACAGGTTGATTGTTACTTACCTAAAGTAAGGACACAATTATCCTTGTCGTTGCGGGACTCAAAAAAAGATCGAATCCCCGAATCCACATAGGTTCGTATCATTTGCACGATATCCGCGTGGTCCTCCTCTTTCGCATAATCGATGGGCGTCATGTAGCTATTGTCCTGGAGATCTGGATCAGCGCCGCATTGCAGCAGCAATTCGACGAGATTGCGTCGTCCCCAGGCAGCAGCTATATGCAGAGGGGTCAACCCTTCGTCAGATCGGACGTTGGGGTTCCCACTATGCTGCAGTATGAGAATCGTCGTCTCCATGGCGAATTCTCGATTTTCGCTGGCGATGACCAAATGAAATGGGGCAATTCCCCTATGTGGCAGTACAATATTTGCATCTGCACCTTTGCCTTTTATAAGGGATGCGACCCCGCTGGATAAACAAAGAAGAAAATAAATTAGTACAAAAATCAAGTATACAGAGCGTTTATTTTAGTGTACGCAATGTTCGCAGCTAAAATAATCGAGTCAAACTTATGATCATGTCGTTACTGTCAATTGTCAATTTTCTTCCTTGTCATATTTGAATTCATGGTTGATAAATTATTCATCAATCGTTAACTTCTTTCTCAAGGGTTAGGTCTTTCAAATAAGTCACATAATCATCAAAATAGCTCTCCTCCATCAAAGTAGTGTGTCGTCGTCCGTCCCACATGCGCACTCTCTCCCCGTCTGTCGATGTGTCTTTTGCAATATAAAGTCCCATTGCGATGAGTTTGACTCGTTTGTTCGACGGTAAAATAAACGCACAGTATGTATAAAAATGTTCAAAATTTGGTTATGTTTCGTATTTAATATGCCCGCCCATAATTTACAACATGACTACCGAATATTTATCAATTATGAAGTGTATGTGTGTGCGTGTGTGTATGTGTGTGTGTGTGTGTGTGCCTGCGCTGTATGTGTTGTGTTTGTGTGTGTGTGTGTGTGTGTGTGTGTGTGTGTGTGTGTAATTTGGTAAGCTATTTATCGGTTTATTGAGGCTTTACTGACAATTAAATGGAAGAAAGGACTTTGACCAACGCGTAGTTAACGAAAAAAAAATATGTGACGCTTCTTTGCCAATTGTCGCGTTGCGTTGCAACGACAACTCGCGATTACAACCACGGACAATATTCATTTAAACAACAGGTCCCCATAGCAACCAACGACAAACATTGTAATTTGTTTATGCACAGTCTACTACTAGAATAAGTTAGGAGTAATCGCGAATTCTTATCAAACTTTATCGTTTATCCAAATTTAATTAGTAATTAGTTTTCATTTCAAAATACTTTTTTTTTAACTACTGCTTGGTGAATAAATTTGTCATATTTGTCACGAATTTGTATTGGTGTAGAAGTAGATCGTAGTATTTATAAAAAAAAATTGAACTTTCAACTTTTCAATTTGTACGGGCACAGAGTTACGAACTTGTCGGAGATTATAAATAAATATCGGAGTTAGCTTAGGTTAGTCTCCGATCATTTCCAGGCATGTCCGAATGCGAGTTTCATGGTATGAGTGTTGGTAAGCATGAGTTCCGGCACATTTTCGTCTGAGTTTGACTGAAACTGAGTGATAAGGAGAACACAATTTAATTGGAGATTGAGACAAATACAATTAAATCGGCGCCTTCAGGATTTTTTCGAGGCGCTTAATCACTAATCAACAAATGTTTGCAAATGTTTACAAAAAGTAATTTAGTTATTAAATCAACAAAAATAAAAAGTTTTATAAAAGGCGTATTTTTACTATAAGACTGTCGTTTAATTTTCATATCTGATTGAAATGTATGTAAAACATTAATTGTAGTTTTGTTGTTAATTTTAAGCCTCACGCTATTTTCTTATAGAATTAAAAAAACTTTGGAATTAACATTTCGAGTTTCCTATGGCTTCTATGAAATGACACACTTTTGACATAGGTTAGTTAGAAATGAATATCTAGCCTAGCCTAGCCCTTCATCGGAAAGTGTTGCTGAGGTAATTTGACGTCCCCATCAGTAAAGAGGTTTTGTCGCCACAGTATTTATACTTCGGATGATAAATACAATTCTATTTTTGTTAGTACAAAGTACAATTATAAAAATTTATAAACGTAAATAACAAAATATGATTTCGCGTCACAGTCATAAAATTGATCCCGAGAAATATATTGTTGGAAGGGATTGTTGCTTTATGCCAATATTATTAATAGTTAATAAGTAAATGATAATATACTTATATTTGATAATTAGACGGATATTAATAGAATAAAGTAATTTGTGCGTTTGTGTGCCAATCGATGTCAATATATATGTGAATGAATAACAAGATGAAATGATGAAAAACCAAATTGTACTGGTTCAATTTTTATTTTTAAATCTTTGCATGTTTTGATGCGTCCGCGACTTTCGGGCGACTTTCTTGCGTCGTCGATATTTACTTTTAGAATTTAATATAAATTGTCAAAACATAAAATTTTTATAAACTCGATGACAAGATTAAGTACTAACATTAATATTAATTTCTATTTAATTAAAATAATTGGCAATTACTAATCATAAATTTTATATCTACAAAACATGCATAAGACCAGTTCTGCCATACGCCACCGAATGCAGAACCGATACAACAAGAACAACATCAATAACAAATGCTGAAGAGATCCTAGTTTTGCGAAGAATTTTAAAAAAGACAAGAAGAGATCGAATTAGAAATGATACCATCCGCTAATCATGCGAAATTCTGCCCTTAAAAAGCTTCGTCAGAACACGACGCAAAGAATGGAATCGTCACATAAGCCGACGCACACCTGAAGAGCTCATCAAGGCAGCAAGAGATGGGAAACCAGTTCAGGGGAAGCGACCACTAGGCAGACCACCAAAAGGATGGAAAGAAGCGTGGACGTCGGGATCCACAGACTGCACTTAAAATAAAGACAGACTGAAAAGTCTATAATAAGATATGATGATGATGATGACCCTGTAGCAAGTAAGACAAGTAATTATAAGTTGTGTTCTTTTTGCAACTGAGATGAGACCCATAAACCTAAGTGAGTATAATCAGCTCACTAAAAGTCAGCTCATTTATATGCATAATAAATGGGTGTGTTAAATTCGCACCGCACAACTTTCCGACCGTATCTACTACGATTTCGTCGATCGTAAAAGTACTTTGTATCGGAAGCTGGAATTTTGTACAGAAATTTAGTGATATCAAATCCTAATCAATGTCATTTCCACTTTCCGATCCAATTTACTTTTACGTTCGAGGAGTTCTACAAAATCGTAGTGGATACCACGTTCGGAAAGTTGTGAGGTTCGAATTTCAGCGATTTATTTCATACGGAAAATAAATTTGAAAATTTGTACGGTACGTATCCGTACCGATTTTTCAGTTTCGATGACTTTTAACATCAATTTCAATATTTATAACGATAAGCTTCCGATGAAGTTTAAATTGTCAACTTCAACTCTGAGTGTCAGCGTGTCGGAGAGTCACAGGGGCGGACCGTGAGCGACCCTGGGCGAACACGGTTTGGGTGCGTACGCAATTAACCAAACTCTGGATAATTGGATATACAGACTGTAAAGGTTCACGGTCGCCGCGCGCGTTGATTATGGGCTGCAGTCCATAAAGAGTATTCCTAAATCCGCCTCTGCACGGCTATATTATATTCTATTCTTTTACAGGTGATTGTTATTCTGACCGTTCATTGTTTGAGATTGTTACTAATTGGAAACTTTAGGAATTAATATCTCACTAACTATGCATCCTACGAGAAAATATTATCAATGTTGAAATGTAGAGCATACCAATCTCTACAAGAACATGTTTTTTGTTTGCCACATATAGGTAAAAATTTGTTTTGACATTCAAGGATTCAAGTAAAGTGCCCTTCTTGGCAAGCCGATTTTGTTTATATTTACTCCAGGTTCTAGTTAGATAGACAGCTACACAGATACCAAATTTCATCCCGATACGTTGTTTGGTTTGTCCGGAATTTTGCTAACACACACACACACACACACACACAGAGAGAGAGAGAGAGAGAGAAATCAGACCAAAAAGCCGATTTTTGTTTAAATTAAAACTTTAATTTTTTTTATGATCACCTTACTTTCCTGTACCTATATACCTTTGGTATGTGGCCGGAAAGTAAAAGACATCTGAACAGAAACATGTCAGAACACAACTTTTTGACACTTAGATCTTTGGCTTAGAGCATGCTTGGAGCCATTTAGCACCAAAATTGCGAAAAGGATCGGATTCTCTAAAAGATTGTGTAATTGTGGAAAGGAGGGGAGCAGCCTGAGATTCTTTGAGAAAACGCTCAAAGAGAACATGACTAAACATTTAAAAATTTATTAGTCAATATCAGTAATTAAAAATAATTAAATACGAAACACAATTATACATCTGCTCAGGCAAATTATTTCTTTTCAATACCGTTGCTATAAGCACCATTTTCTATTCCTTTCTCTTCAGTATCAGAATTTTCACTGCTGTTATCAACATATTTGTATCTCATTGCCATGAACGAGAATATTATCATATCCGCCACCATAAGGCAAGCATATAAGAAGAAATTACTCGATTGATCTTCAAATGGTTCAGCTGATTCAATAATGACGACGATCAAATTGCCAAATGCAGTCGTTAATAACCAACATGCTTGTAAAACGGATTTCATGCTAGTCGGCGCTTGCGAATATGAAAATTCTAAGCCAGTGACGGAGAACATGATTTCGGCCATTGTTAAAACAATATATTGAGGAATAATCCATAACATATGGACACCGTTGTGAGGTGTAATTTCTAAGACCGACACTTCCTGCAATATTGAAGAAAAAAATATTAAATTTATGCTTGAACTGAAACGACGATAGCTTACCATTTCTTTTGCTGATTTTACATTAATTAGTATTGTGTATACACCGCCAAGTTTAAATTGCAAATCGTCTTTCACGAAATCACTGCCTACTTGAATTTTGTATTCGCCTGGTTTCTTCAAAATAAGCTGCTCATGTGACGTTATATTAGCTTTTTCGACAGTCTCATCCAAAATATACTCAACTGTGTATAAGTCAGAATTTATGATGGTTCTTACAGTTGGTAAACCGTGGCTATCTTTGGCAAGGGAGTCTTCAAAATTCTTTAGTTGATTATATTCAAAGTAGTAGCCAATTGTTTTTTCTTCTTCAAATGTAAACATGTATTCTTCTTCTTTGTTGTCAATGCGAAACTTTATAATCTTGATGTCCTGAAAGTTGTCTTCCTCAAGAAGAATATATTGCATACTTGGTACCGGAATATCGGTTCCATTCTCATAATTCAACACTAAATCTTTATTTATGTTATAAAATGTAACTTGACCATTTCCAGCTTCTGGTAATACTGGATTTTCAGCTTCGATCGCTATGTATATGCCAGCAGAAATGATAAAAGCTACAGCGGCCAGCAAACCACCCACGACCAAACGTTGCAGTGGTGTTCTCAACAATTTTAACCAATTGAAAAACGGATAAATTACCATATCAAATAGTGGAATAAATATCAATATCAAAATTGGATTGACGACTTGCATTTGATCGGGTAGAATTGTGTAAAAACCGATGTCACCATCCATGCGACGTGCCATAAATGTCCAACCTGTACCTTGTTGATCAAACAATGCCCAGAAAACTGGCAATGGAATGTAAAGTACTAAAACTCGAAGCGTTGCCTTGACATCTTCCACTAATGCTTTTCCATATATAGGTACAGCATGATCCAACCAATGTTCCTTTTTTTCCGTAGATTTTGACTTTTCACTTATGGCATTCTAATAATTAAAAAGAAAATAATATGTTAATTTTACGACTATGGATTAGGTGCGGAAGTAGTATTCAGACGGTTAACTGAATTTAAGATTGCTTATGCCTCCGTTTCATTGCAAATTTTTCAAATTTGCAAGCAAGTCAATATGTAGCACTGTCCAGAAAAGTCATTCTCCAGCTGGGATCGAAACAGAAACCACGCTCTAACCAACTGAGCTACGGGAGCTGTGGCGAGTCAAGTCGAAGGGCTACCATTAGGAATGCTTATCATACTTACCCCAATGCATTTGCTGACTTTTATAACCATATTGCCTTCTGGTTCTCTAATTTTATATAAATTCTTACCAAGCCCAAAAATGACTAAAATATTGAATATTTGTTAGCAAGTTGCAATAACTTTGAATAATTATACTTACTGATTGAAATAATCATAAGAATACCAGGTACACCAAAGGCCAATGTAAAGCATTGGTCGCTTCCAAAACATTCTTGCTCTCTTAGTATAGGCGTCAAGAATGTGGATACAAAACTGCCAGAATTGATTGCAAAGTAGAACATTGAGAAAAATGCAACAAGTTGCTTGGCCTGTTGGGGAAGTGTGAATTGGTCGCCACCGAAAGCCGATACGCATGGTTTGATACCACCAGTACCAATGGCAATTAGTAGCAACCCAATTATCGAAAATGCCACCGGTGGTAATCCAATTGGTTCCGCAGCTGCCAATGCCAAGATGACATTGCCACAGGCATAAACTATCGAAACGTAAAAGATGGTTTTGAATTTGCCTAAGTAACTGTCTGCCAACATTGCTCCAAAAACTGGGAAGAAGTAGACAAGCATAGTGAATGTATGGTAGATAATTTTGGCATCGGGTTCCGAGAAAAGTAGCATGTCCGTAAGGTAAATACTGAGAATTGCTGGAATCATAGAATTTCAAGGTATATTATAAACTAGAGTATTTAATAATTTATCTTCATCATCATCATTACTTCGCATTCCATAGTAACTGAAACGTTCGCAGAATTCGTTGCTGACAATGAAGAACACCGACTTCGGATACTTCAGTTCCTGTTAAATTCAAAAAATAAAAGTAATTATATTTATGGTTAATATGAAATAGCATTTCCGTGATACTTACGCTTCGCTAAAGCAATCATACAAAGGCGAAAAACAACCCCAGGTTTGGAACTCAGTCAGCGACGCCAATCCGTGTACATGTTTCGGCCTTTCTGGGCCTCATCAGCATGGAGCAGGCAGTCGCTGACTGAGTGACAAACCCAAAATCGTTGGTTATATTGCTATATAGCATTAATAGTGGTTATACGTCAATTGGACGTAGACGTAGTCAATTGAACGTGCGACAATTGGACGCGATCATTTGGACGCACGACAATTGGACGCGTACGACAGTTGGACTCGGCGTCTTTAGGACGCATTGACAATTGAACGCATCGACAAGTGTCTTATGAAACATCTCATGAAAAAACTCGTGAAAAAGCCAAGTACGCTAAAACCAAAGTACGTTTTGTGTTTTTACTCTGGCTGACCCCAATAAGGACAAACTTCCGTACCTTACCGAACTTTTTTCGTAAGACC
>JARJEB010024604.1:0-13995 GCA_030264535.1 Liometoxenus newtonarum
TGCCTCCATACACACCGAATAATGGTTGTTCTACTTGGTCGTCGCGGATAAAATATTTTTAGTAAAGTGTACAGTAAACAAGTTATGAATTCTGAAGTTAATTCAACGCAAAAGTCAACGCAAATATTTACTATATGTATATTGCACCAAGTTTCACGATAGAAATTAACCGATAAAAAAAATGAAATAAAGTAGAGTTGAAGTGCATCTATTTTGAAAAGAATTGAAATATGGGAAAAATGGGACATTAGGAAAAGTCAAGATAATTAGGTGATCACGTCACAAATTCCTTCCCAAATCGGATTACAATTATGATGACATGCGGTTCAACACAAATTGATGGCGACATAAATATTTATTAACAGAGTTATGAAAATCTAAAAGAGTCAACAAATTTGTAGAAGTGCTGAAAGTTTTGCTTTTTGCGTTAAACTAAAAAATCAATAGTACACCTCTGTATTATTAATCATGGCATAATTATTGTTAAGATCTAATAACTGTTACGGCCCTGACCTTCTAAAACTATCATAAAGATAAAGATAGTAAAGTGAATTCAACGATGGCATATTCTTAATGCTAGCCTCAACAAACGATTTTATTTGTTAAATGTCATCACAATTTCAATTCGTATTTATATATGGCTGTGGAAGTATGAGAATGTATTTTGTCATTAAGTTTTCCTTAACTGAATGTTAGTCGTGGGTGTATTTTCACTTTTCTGTTAGCCGTGTGGCCCGTGACTCTGTACTTTGTTTGCCGATGGAAAATGGTAGGTAACGTTTGCGAAGGTAAAGTCAACTCCGAACGTCCGAACCAGGAACAATACCTGTGTAGGTAGCATTGATAATATGCGTCGCAGTCGGCGCGGTTATCGAAACAGGCAGTGTGTCAGTAGGTAACCGACTGGTGAACAAGACAAGTCGTTTAGTTTTCCACGATATAAAATACCTACATATATCGGTATTGTATGCATCTATCAACGAATATTTGGTTTTAATCGGGACGATCGCGACTCATTCGCGAACGAACTCTACGACTGTGCGCGCCGCCTCGTGTACGCAGGTGTGCACATTTTTTTGCAATAATAAATTCGTTTCATTTTCATGTTTCAAATTTATGTTATGTTCCTTTCGGAATTTATATTTATATCTCATATGTATTAATTAAAAAATAAAAATCTCTCTCTAAACAATTAACTGCCAAACTTAACAATCAATAATTATTAAATATTATCTAATAATCATCAAGACTTGTCCACTAATTCATTAACAATTAACATTAGTAAGTTCATTAGATAATTAGCAAATCGGTTTCGTTCATTTATTTAGTGATTAGTGATTTGATTAACTTTTATGTTTCATGTTTCATGTAATTTTAATTCCAATTGAACGACATATATAGTTACAGTAGTAATATATAGTATTTTTCTCTGTGTGTTTGTTTTACGCTAAATTGCTGATGCCTCCTCTCCGATCGAATGACGCTTCTTCATTACCTGATATGATGTATGATCTCCTACCCTGCAAAAACTACCTCTCGAACTCGGAAACTCCGAACAAAAAAAAAAAAAACAAAACAAAACATTTCGTACGTCTAACGTAACTATCAAACACATGTAGTCTGTTTGGTGGGTTGGCTTTGTTCCGGATGAATCATCAAGTTATTGAATTGGAATCGGTGTCTTCTCCTGATCCATTCACCAGCTCAACAGAACTCCATCCTCCTGCAGGTACTAATAATGCGTAATTGCTTATACATTTAGATTGCACTGATATTTTTTTTGCATTAGATTTTGCTTAACTAATTAATTTTTACTGTTTTTATTTTAAATATCAAAATTTAAAATGAAAACATACGAATCATTGGAAAATACTGTGTTATGCGTTTGTAAGTTTTTTCATGTAATTTGTTTATGAATAATTTATGAATAATGTTCAAAAATACATTTCATTGTTGCATGCGTTTTTTTATTTATTTTCGATCTTGAATAGAATTGGTGTTTTATAATTTTTATTAAATAATTTAACATCTTTAAGTAAATTGTTATCTTGTTCATTACGACCATTTAGTGTATCCGTTTCGAGATTTATGTGGATTCCGCATCCGGAAAAATGTGCACTGATTTATTTTATTTATATTAAACCATTTATTCTTTTCCGATATTTTCTTCAAACACTTTGTACATATAGGATTATTTTAAAATTGTTAAGTACGTAGGTATTGCATGTTTGTTGATGTTCCTGCTATATTTCAAGGATTGAAATATTTAAATGATTTTATAAAAAGCGCAAAGATATTACCGATAAAATGATAACTATATGTTGACCTAAAAACACAGAATTAGAAATTGAAATTTAAATATAAAAATTATATAAAACGAAAACTACACAAAACTAAAAAGTATTCCTTGTTCTTTAGTTTTTACAAGTTTCAGAGTGACAAAGTTTTTTTAATTAAGAAAAGTGCACTTTGCAATTTATTCATGTTCATTTACGCCCTTTTGTCGTCGTTGACGTTGGTTTCCTATGTTTTAACTCTACATGTGCTTTTACGACATTTACTTTTCTGCATTGCACAAACTCTTATATCTTTATCTAATTGAAATTGCAAATTATATTACGGCATGACGTTGCTGCAAATTAAGACAAATTAATTGACAATCCACACAATAATTAAATTATGCGAATCGATATGTCCTCAAACTAAAATAAAAAATTTATGAAGTTTATAACAATGATCGGGATTATTAATGAAAATTTTTCACTTTTATGCAATTTGAACTATTTTCCATACAAAAGTTCCTTGCGTTTATAAGTTAGTGCCTGTCGCAGTGTTGTGACAAGTCAAAATCATTTACCGTTGGAAAAGTGTGGCCGTAGGAAAAATGCGATTGGAAACTAATCAATTTCACATCCGCGCGATGTGCAGTACTCGACATGCTCTTGTACTCAGTGGGCTCGCCCTCGTGAGTAATTTGATACTTTCCAACCTTATTAGGTAAACTACTATTAGGTATCTACTTTATGCCTTCATCCTGTCCGCGTGCAAATTTTCACGACATTCAATTAGCTAGTTAAGAAAATATTTACAGTTCGACTTTTATAATACAAATCGGAATATATTCTTTTAACATTTTCGTCTGCCCTTCATCCTGCATTTTTATATACTGAGTGTTGAAAATGGAAACATGAATTCATAAATACATTCCCTCAACAGCAAGTTTTGAAAACATCAGTTTATTGATGAATCCGCATTTAATGTTCCTATGTGCCAGTGTGCCCAAACATAATTTAAATATCAACGTGTCAATTACTTCGTATAATAATGTCATGACTTTATTACTTCACTATCTGCTCTAATTTCTTAATTTTTATAAATAGAAAAAAAAGTTACCACTATTCTAATATTAGGTACTTTGCTTAAATTTGTTATTTATTGAATTTTACTTACTTTTATAATTTCTTTATTTACATTAAAGTTATCGTTATATTTTAAGTGCATTTGTGCATGAAAATCGGGAATCACATGATTGTCTCTTCCCATAACATATTCAAGTAGATACAAATAATTAATAAAAACGTCAATACATTCGTATGTACGTACGAAATGTACAAACAATAAGTATTTACGTACGCGTGAGTGAACCCATGTGGAATGTGTAGCATTTCTCGACAATTTGATTCGTTCGTTACAAAATTATCGAACGTTTATTGATTGCTGACATGTTTCTACCAGCTACCACTACGGTAACAATTGCCAGCCACTTACCATTATCACTCAAATGTACAATTGTGCTATTGATAAATTATTCCATGATTTTCAATTTCCAAGAAAAAGTTTCATGTCATGCTTTTATTGTGCAAGGGTGTGTTTTAATTTAATAATGAAAATCTTCGATGTCAAAAACTTTCACTTTGAAATGTTTGTCATTAGTCGCCAATCAATTTATATTAAGCATATATAAATGGTTGTTAGTTAGGTAAAGAAACAAAAAGAAAAACAATTTTCTTCTATTGTTTCGTGAATTCATCAAATTCTTTTCATGTCTATCACTTATTTGCATTAATTCATCAATTTTAATGAATTTTAAACACTATTGACTGGTTGAATGATACTGTTGTTATTATTGAAACTTTCAAACAATGCAATGATGTGATTTCCATTTCTTAAATGTTGATGCATAATTTGTGTTTGTTTATTTGTATTTTTTTATTTAAATCCAACTAACTTTTCCGACAAATATCTGTAAAATCCTGAATGAAAATTCGTCATTGGTTTTAATGTTCATTTAAACAAATTGTCCTTTGCGCTTGCGTATTATCTCATTTCCCCACGTTCAAGGTTTTCCATCGTCGTCTGATCGTCGGCGACGAAAGGCATTTTATGCCGGCATCGATTTTCCCGTTCGTTCATGTCTATTCTACTCGCTTGGAACCAATAAGAGTCGACGTTGATTCTCTACGACTACGTCGTCGTAACACTGAAACATACACAAAACCCATCTAACTGTAGTGTTTTTTTTGTGTTTACCAAACCCCTACCCTTAAGGACATCAAATGTCCATATTGTGTGTGCATCGAACGTAAATTTTCATAGGCGTATAGTTACAATAAATAAGAAACAATATAAAGGATCATAAAATAATCTATATGTACCGGGAGACAATAGGCAAACAACGCCGGGATTCATCGTCGTTTCGTAAAAATCGTAAAAATGTGACCTAGTTGGCTGCATTAATGATTCGTTTTTAAGTCCTAACATTTTCCATACAAGAAAAGCCAATTTCCCTAATTAGAATGCATTTTTATAATAATTTTTATCAAGTTTTACGTGGACGACTTTCAGTGGCTGGATGTAAGTGTAAAAGTGTTTTGCACTATATAATTTTTTTTTGTCTTAATTTTATCTTAAGTTTAACATTTCGTGGTTTAATTCAACGTTTGTTCTAGTAGATGAAGATGAGCAGCCGGGTGCATCGCCTTCGAGAGGCGGATCATCGACGGCGAACGAAAATCGGATAGTCTTCATTAACAAGATACAAATCCAGCCGGGCGTTAAATATATGAACAATCGGGTTTCAACGGCCAAATATAGGTAACACTTCTTTTTGATTTTTGTTTATTTATGTCTTAATCCATTTGTTACTTAATTTTATTATCCTACGATGTATTTCAGTGTACTACGATTTATACCTCTATTCCTATTCGAACAATTTCGACGATGGGCGAACATATTTTTCCTGATGATCGCTCTCTTGCAACAAATCCCCGACGTTTCACCAACGGGTCGTTATACAACGTTGGTGCCATTGATATTTATATTGTCGGTTTCGGCCATCAAGGAAATCATCGAAGACGTTGTAAGTTTCTTCTGATTTCGTTAAGCCCTTGCCACTTGTGTTTAATAATTAATTTTTACTCATTTTATAGAAACGACATAGAGCAGATGATGAAACGAATCATCGGAAGGTTGAAGTGTTAAGAGGTGACGCGTGGATAATGGTTAAATGGATGCACGTGGTTGTAGGAGACGTTGTTAAAGTTAGGAATAATAATTTTTTCCCGGCTGACCTAGTAGTAATATCTAGCAGGTAATTAAAAATTGGTAAAATTTCTAATTTTTATCTAATCTTCAATTTCCATTTTCAATTGTAGCGAACCGCAGGGAATGAGTTTCATCGAAACGGCAAATTTAGATGGCGAAACGAACTTGAAAATTCGTCAAGCCTTACCAAGCACTGCTGGATACACAACGATCTACGATCTCTCCCAATTCTCAGGTGTAATTGAATGTGAACAGCCAAACAAGCATCTGTACGAATTCTTTGGTGTGCTTAAAGAGTCGAATAAAGTGTAAGCATCACTTACTTAATGGTTAAAATTTTGTATCATTTCTTAAATTTGGATACATACTTCATTTGAATCTGTTGGTTGTAGACCAATGCCTTTAGGTCCGGATCAAATATTACTCCGTGGTGCGATGCTGCGTAACACTTCTTGGCTTTTCGGTGTTGTAATCTACACCGGACATGAAACCAAACTAATGCACAATTCCACAAAAGCTCCATTGAAACGTTCAAGCGTCGATAAACTTACCAATGTTCAAATCCTGCTATTATTTGGCATACTCCTTGTGATGTGCTTGATTTGTGCTATTTTCAATGAGATTTGGACGTCCCATCATTCATCAAATGATTGGTATATTGGTCTGGAAAACATCTCGCAGAATTTTGCCTATAATCTGTTAACGTTCGTTATTTTATTTAACAATTTAATACCGATTTCGTTGCAAGTCACATTGGAAGTTGTCCGGTTCATGCAGGTATCGATCTCGTTTTATCTTTACGAGAAAACGCAATGTTTAGTTAATTGATTTACGAAATTTTAATTAATTTATTGCCTTGTAGGCCATTTTTATCAATATGGACAGGGAAATGTACTACGAAGAAACTGACACCCCTGCAATGGCTCGCACATCAAATTTGAACGAAGAACTCGGCCAAGTTAAATACGTCTTTTCGGATAAAACCGGTACATTGACTCGCAACGTGATGGAATTTAAGCGATGTGCCGTCGGGGCAGAAATTTATACGTTAGCGCATGAAAATGATGAAGCACCTCTTCTTGTACAAGTAATTATCATACATGCATCGTTTTAATCGCTTAATCGTCTTATCAATACCTATTTTTAAGCATATAAATGAGGGACACAAAAATGCCGAACTACTTAAAGAACTCCTAGTCTTACTCGCAGTATGCCACACTGTGATACCCGAAAAGATGGACGACGAATCCATCGTTTATCATGCAGCATCACCCGATGAGCGTGCATTAGTCTACGGTGCCAGCAAGTTTGGCTACAAGTTTCTTTCGCGAACACCGAATTACGTGGAGATCAGCGCATTTGGTGCGATCGAACGCTACGATATCTTGCATGTTCTGGAATTTACTTCAACACGTAAACGCATGTCCGTAATTGTACGTGATCCAAATGGCAGTCTGCGTTTATTCTGCAAAGGAGCTGACACTGTTATCTACGATCGGTTGGCGATAAATGATGAAGATTACAAGGAGATTTTGCTACAACATTTGGAATCGTTCGCGACTGAAGGTTTACGAACACTTTGCTGTGCCGTCACGGAACTAAATGAAGACTTTTATCACAATTGGAGTGACAAATACCATGAAGCTTCTTGCGCGATACAAAGACGGGAAGGTAACTTCTTCTATTCGTTGGCTGAAAGTCAAGTTTTAATTTATTAGTTTATGTTTAGAAAGAGTATCAGAAGTTGAAGACATGATTGAACACAGTTTGAAATTAATCGGCGCGACTGCAATTGAAGATAAACTACAAGACGGCGTGCCGGAAACGATAGCGAAACTGCTCCAGGCTGACATTAATGTTTGGGTACTCACTGGTGACAAGCAAGAAACTGCCATCAACATTGGATATTCGTCGAGACTTATTGTACAAGGCACACCGATGATAATTCTTAATGAAAGCAGTTTAGACGTAATATTTGTTTTTGAATTATTTTTTAGCTTAGAGACTGTTATGTTGTATCTTTTCTTTTACATTTACAGGCTGCACGTGAAGCTGTTCTTCGGCATCACATGGATTTAGGTGATAATTTGTGCAAACAAAACGAAATAGCGTTAATTATAGACGGAAAAACATTAAACTACACTTTAAATTGCGAATTGCGGACAGACTTCATAAAACTGTGCATCTCCTGCAAAGTGGTAATCTGTTGTCGAGTGTCACCCCTACAAAAAGCCGAAGTCGTCGAATATGTAACGAAATTCACCAAATCAGTTACACTAGCTATAGGAGACGGTGCCAATGATGTGGCGATGATACAAAAAGCACATGTTGGCGTTGGGATATCGGGTGTTGAAGGTCTGCAAGCAGCTTGCGCATCGGATTACAGTATAGCACAATTTCGTTTCCTTCTACGTTTGTTATTAGTACACGGCGCATGGAATTACACACGAATGTGCAAATTAATTTTGTACAGCTTCTATAAAAACATCTGTTTATACGTCATCGAATTATGGTTTGCCATTTATTCCGGCTGGTCCGGACAGATTTTGTTTGAACGCTGGACGATTGGTTTATATAACGTCGTCTTCACCGCACTGCCACCGCTTGCAATGGGTTTGTTCGACAAGGCGTGCAGCGCTGATATTATGTTGAAACATCCTTCATTGTATAAACCCTCACAGAATGGATACTTGTTTAATGTGAAGGTATTTTGGATATGGGTACTCAACGGAATGATACATTCGGCAATCTTATTTTGGATGCCGTTACTTATGTGTGAACATGATATTGTCTGGATGAACGGCCAGGAAGGCGGTTATCTTCTTTTAGGCAATTGTGTTTATACTGTGAGTTCGTTATCAGAGATAACGACATGATTGTGTAACTAACTTAATTTTGATTTGTTTCAGTTTGTTGTTGTTACTGTTTGTTTAAAAGCTGGACTCGTGACGAATTCATGGGTATGGCCAACGCATTGTGCCATTTGGGGATCAATTGCTTTATGGTTCATTTTCATCATTGCATACAGGTAACTAGTTGATTAATTAACATGTAATATAATCTCGTAATATAAAATTAATCCATTTTCTTGCAGTAATGTATGGCCGCTCTTACCAGTCGGCAGTATAATGACGGGAATGTACATTCTAATATTTTCATCAGCAGTTTTCTGGCTCGGTTTAATTCTTATACCAATGATAGCAATCATACCTGATTTTGCATTTAAAGTGTAAGTATTTGACTGTTTCTATTTCCACAATCTTTTCCATAATCCAAATTCCTTTTTTAGTTGCTTTCCTAGCGAATGTTATATTGGGTATTTCAGTTTGCCTCCTTCAAGACCCGATTGTTCCTATAAGTGTTGTGAAAAACATTCTTCTTCCACTTCCTCAGTATATATATAATACGTAATTATATTCCATACTTTTTAGCTTTGAATTTGTTAAATCGTTAAATCCAAATTGTAATTTATATTTTCATTCGTTTAGGATCTATGGAAGTGTTCGCAAATCTACGGCAGACATATTGAGAGAAAATGAAATACGGCATACAGAATCGATGGATTTGAGTCGAGACTCCAAGACTTCGTAAGTGTTTAAACAATATTTCCATTTCCTAATACCTAAATGACCACCTGATTTATTTTGAAACTGCTTGTTTTGCTGTTACGTAGAAGTATATTTGGTACAAGGAGTAATGTGCATGTCGGATCAGTCATTTTATGTCCAGTTTTCTTAACTTTGATGGAATTTACTATAATTTTATTTAATAATCGTTGCGAAACTTACGTGATTACGTAATGTCTTCCATTTCATGTGATTCTCGCATGGCTTGACAATATTTAGCACACGATTAATTTCATTTCTAGATGTGATACTGTTCTGTACGAGTTTGTCGATTGATGATACGCAATGGTGATTTTTGGGATTTTTTTTTGCAATGTTTGTTATCGTCTGCAATCTTGCCTTGTCTGTATCGTGACTACCTTTAATTTCGTGCTAAAAACAAATCTAAAAAACAAAAGAAACATGTTAAACAAACAGAAACAGACAAGGAATTATAGTTAGCAAAATTTATTCAAAACCACAATGCGATTTGTTAGTTTTTATTATTTTGTGAGTTGAAAGATGATTTTTCGTGTTTGGAGAAGACGTGCTAGTCGTCAGTTTTAGTTTCGATTTTTCTCTTTTTTTTCAATTTAGTTATGGAAGCATAATCGGCATAAAATGGTGTCCAAGTAAAAACATCATTACTCCGGCGGCCCCGTACGCATGAATCACAATTAAAACACGCATGATCAGCAACATGACCATATGTTACCAATTTCATCGATTAACAAATAGTCGGCATTAAAATTGTGATATGATTAGCTTTTAGATTGTGCGAATTATTTATGTTCCGATTCTTTAAATCGACAAAATTTTTGATCTAAACTTCGAACATAAATAATTCACTTTAGTATATTGTTAGATACATTCCATGATTTACATATTTTAAACTTTAATATGACAATTAATAATATAACGCACAAACGCAATGCAATATTTACAAAAAGACAAAGTTTGAAATTAGTCAATAAATCTAGTTTAGTTCCTAAAGAAGGTGCTGTTGTGATATTGATAAATTAGACAATTACTAGTAAAATTCATGACGACACGCACAATGATTTATCTAAATTCAAAGCATAAAAACTGTATGTGAATAGGGGTTTCAATGACACGCTGGCTATAGAAAATAACTAGAAAGTAGGTAAACACTTTTTTTTACAGTAAAAAATAACGCTGAAGATAATTTTGACAACTTTAAACTATAGCTAGTGTTTTCTTGTAAACATTTCAGGGACCACATTATTAATAATTGTTAATTAAATCAAGCACAAAACTAAAAATATTTTTGTATACATGTTTTAACAGATTTTATTTTTGTTTGTAAATCTATTTGATTAAAAGTAAAAAAGTAAAAAGCTATTAATAATTTTATAACAGAGAAACAAAATGCGTAGGAAAAAATGTTATGAAGGTTTTTAGTTGATTTGTTATTTAATTTGCTTTCCATGATCCAATTAAATAGTTAATAAATTAAATAACCAATCCAATTACAATTAGAAAGTAAAACTTAGAGCTAAATTTAGGGATGGCATTTGCACCGATTGCAATCGTTGGATAACGTGTTATTCGCCAATAAGATTCGTCAGATTCAAATATTTTAAAATTTTAAAGTTATCACGGAATTCTGATCGCACCAGGAATTGTAAACGTTTGATTGTACCCGGTGTGCAAACCGGCATGCCATCTTAAAGGACCCCCTACACGCTCCGGAAATCCGCTGAGGAAAAACCGTTCAGTCCTGGCCTTCGCGAATGCGCGGCGCTCGAAGTCTATTCAAACTGAACTGAACTGATCTGTGGCAACGCCACACAAGCTCCGATCGGCCTGTTCAATCCGGAACTGACAGACTGACAGTTTTTCAATTCTCATCCGGCCACCTGAACAGTTCACAAATCTGCTCAGTTTTGTACCACACACGCTGCGGAAATCCGGAAGGCCAGGACTGAATAGTTTTTCCTCAGAGGATTTCCGGGCCGTGTATGGGGCCCTTTTAAGCTAAACTAAAACGTAAAACGTAGTAGTAAAGCAAAAGTAACTTAAAGACAAATTAATTTATGTGTCGATAGTTTTTATTGTATTAATGTCTCATTGTTTTTGCAAGACCAATGCATGCTCTGGAGAGATTCGCAATTTGTAAGTATCATTAGTTTCTTTTTTACTTTAAGTTTTAGTTTTGAATTGTTGCATCCAATTTTAATGTGTTCCATTTGTCTTCTTGATTGGTTGATTAAATTGTTAGCTTTGTTTCAACAAAGTCCATGTTGGATCAAATCTTGTTTTTTTGTTTGTTATAAAAGCCATTATAAAAGTTTTGATAGTATTAAATGTAGGTGTAGGTAAAGTTTGATTTGTTTATTAATCATGTAATTAATAACAAGGAATTAGTCCAACCAACGAATTTCACCCACCGACACTGATGCAATTAGAAGCGACTCATCAACCATATTCATTGAACACTTAACCCACGCAATTAACAAGTTTGATAAATAACACGTGTTTGACTGAATATGAATATTTTCATTTTATTTATACATGAAAGTTGGAATGTTTTAGAATGCCTTTATTTGCACGCTTTTTACCTAATGCAAAAAATATGTGAAATGCCGCTGCTACCCAAACCAAAAAATAAAATATGCAAAGAAAACTCTGGAATGTTAGATAGTAGTGTATGCATTCTTGCTGTAACCGCTGCCTCTAACAGTCAACAGTTGGAGTCTCCTACTGCCAGACTATCCGAAACTGCTCGTCTTCTGAAGAACGTCCGGAGCGTATTTTCGCGACGATCGCATACGCGCGTCGATATGGAACTGTCTCGTAAGTAATGTGCTTAAAATCATTTCACAACAATGGTAAAGTTTGCTAGTTTCACTTGACGAAACTCGCGTTTGCTTCCACAGGGCTTTCACCAGATTATCATATAACATAAATGAAAGAAACATTCATTTGTTAATCGATCATTCAATCATAGTTTATTTTAAATTTCAATGTAAATTTGTATATATTATATATAAAGAAAACAATAGTGTATTCAGCTTTACATTTTGTACATTCGATTCAATTGTAAAGAAAAGAGACAAGGAATGCATTAACATAAGAAGCAAATTTTTGTGATTTAATTTAATTGCATATCTTACTAATTTTTTGTTTTATGAGTTTAGATGGCTTCGCATTCTCGCAAGAGGAAGGTGGATCGGTTTCTCAAGCTGATGTGATACGAGCGTACGATACGAATATACCGAAACCAGCTGGGAACTAAGAAAGAAAATGGTTACTAATTAGTTTATTAATAGCTAAATTAACTTATTAATTGAGAAGTAATTAAAGGGTTTACGAGTTCAATGATGAAGATTTGATGAAGAATTGGATTCAATTTTTTTAATCGTGCAAATTAAAAATAATATTGTATTTGAAAGAAATTTTTGAATCCAATTATAACAAAATGAACTAAGAAATGATTAAAAATAAAGAATAAAGGTAAAAGATATTTTTACGAGAAATAGTGTCTCGAAGATTTTAAAATTCATCTATTAACGCAGTAGTTCAGAAACTATTTAAACTATTTTCATGGTTTGTTTGTTAAATAGTTAAACTGCAAATAATTATGAATCACCTAAAGATGAAATGAAAATGAAGATAAGTCCACAGTGAATAATATGAAACAATGTGTCAAATATTATTACAATCCTACTTGTTGTACATACTAATCTAATGTAATTATCACCAATCAGTCAAAGTCACGTAATTTAAGAATACTTAATAATTATATGAAGCAACAAACCGCAAGGTATGTAGGAATTTATCATTGATGTGAAACTATAAAACCAGATATGACAAAAATGAAGGGAAAAAATATATAAAATATTAAGTTTTATAACTTCCTTATATTTTCTAATGTAACTAGTTTCTTCAGACTCTGTTTGATTGATGTTTAGATTTATTCAGATTTAAATATTTTCTCTGAATTAATCTAATGATCAATCAAGGAGTCTGAAGAAAGCCCGGGAAAGAGCTGAAACTAGTTGCACTGAAAAAAATAAAGAAAAGGATGCTAAAGAACACACAGAATAATAAAAAAATCACCTTATAATGAATTAAATTAACGATATAAGGATTCATCTATCATAAAAAAATGCATACTACTTAAATTTATATTTATAGAGACACTTTTTCATTTTACAACTTTACAAAATAAAAATAGGATAATTCAATAATGAGGAGGAAAATTTAAATGTATTTATTAAAATAACTAATTATATTAAAATGGCTTTGTTAGAAGTACAAATTCAAACTTTTGACAAATTTACGTGAGCATCATAAATTTTGAAATTGGTTATTTTATTTTAGTGTACAAGCGAATCCCTCATTTTGGATCCAGTTGAATAATGTACTGTTAACAAAGCCAAAAATACTATAGTACATAGTTACATACTATAAATGGATAATGGAAGAATGATACATTAATATACATTATACTACATAAACTGGGTGTTGCAAGAGAGCGCGAAACAAACGAATAAATTAATTTCTTCAATTGTAATTTTAAGTTGCAACAAGTTACGACGGAAATTAAAACATAAACTCGATTATTTTTTACATTTTGTATTTTCTTGGAATACTCAGTATAAAATAATGAAACTATACTATATTCTATGATACAATTATTATATAAAACGTGCCTTGAATGTTTAAATGTTCATATTTTGTGATATTAATAGGGATAACTTTCAGAAACACTTCAATTTAAAAAGGATTACTCGTAATTCCATTCTTTTCGTAAAAAGAATAAAGATTTAATGTTTTATCATCTGGAATATTGATCCATATATGCGAAGCTAAATATATA